>JAJONR010003003.1:0-61273 GCA_029582245.1 Solanum etuberosum | reverse complement strand
ATATATTTGGTATTGCGTGTGTTTTAGCTTGTGTCCCATTGTTTGATGTGAAATCAGTTTTAAACCAAATTTTAAAATTTTGCCACCCCTTTTGTGTGTGATTGTGGTTGTTTTTGTGTAAATTTGAGTGTCGGTTGTGGTCAATACCGATGACTTGGATAGTGCTCTTAATCGAACAAAATGAATGTGCGGCTACGATAAGACAAACGAAGTTACATAGGCAATATGTAAACTTTTAGCATCTCGTTATGATTAGCCGGTTGTCGAATGAGTCTCTTGTAATGAACATTGCACGCTAGCTAGAAAGTGTGGAGTCTTGTTTGATAATTTTATCAATGCCTTGTGTGGTGATATTACCTTGTACATTGTGAATGATGACACCTAGAATTTGTCCCGTTGGTCCGGTTGACTGAGTGATGCAAGCAATAGACATGATCTTAGGCAAAATTAAAGAGTGAGCCTATTTGACTAAATACCTCTTTGTGGCCAACCTTGTGAGAAGTGTGAACCTTGCTTGGCCTCTTTTAAGCGTACCTTTTCTTGGAAGAAACTTGAGCAATTGTGACTTCTCTTTATCCCTTCACCCATAACTTTCATAAAGCATGATTTGTTTGAATAGCCAACTTAGGACAAAAGCCTAAGTTGAGGGTGTGGTGAAAAAGAAGGAAAGTCAAGAAGTGTGAAAAATTTCCCCTTGTTTATGGAGTGTTTTGAAAAAGATGGAACCCCTCCATGTAAAAAAAAACAGAAAAAGGAATGAAAAAGAAGAAAGAAAAGAAAAAGACTGAAAAAGTTGTGAAATAAAGTAGTGAACATAGCAAAAGAAGTGGGGTATCTGGTGGTTTATATGAAGTTGAATAATGGGGTGGATTATGAGCATGTTTGAAATATTAAAGAAAAGGAGGAAAGTGATTTTCAAGTCATACTTCATGAAGGTAGAAGCCACTAAGCGTGAATGACCATAGCTTTACACTCAGCCCCGTTACAAGCCTTGAAAAGACCTTTGTGATCTTGAGTGAGCTGAAACGAATGTTGATTGGAAAATAAGGGAAAACCTATGGGTGAAGTAATGCATGTGTCCATCTTTTTGAGTGTGAAAGTTGTATGTGATTCCGGGACTTTAAATTGTTGAGAAATTTTGTGTGAATATGGAATCATCTTTGTTGTGAGGGCATTTGAATACCTTTGTTGAGCTTGAACTTTCATTTGAAGCAAGCATTGTGAGCTTGAGTACTCTTGATGATGGTAAGTCACAATTTGAAACTTTGAGTGCACAATTGATCATTGTATAAGTAATTTGAAACTTGTTGTGTGCATTTATGTTTAGTCTTATGCAGCACTATTTTGTAGGCATCCTTATTGAACTGCTGATCTTGAGTTTTACTTGAGGACAAGCAAATGTCTAAGTTGGGGGTGTTGATGAGTCCAAGATTTTGACTAATTTAGGGCTTTGTTTTGATAGTATAAATGTCCTCAAATACCTATTTTATGCTCTAAACTGATGTTAAAGTGTTGATTTGTAGCTATGAAGGCTAAGGAGCAAGGCAAGGACATGACCGGGCAAAAAGGAGCTAAAAATCTGAAGAAGTGAAGAAAAGCAATCCTGGTGATCGCAAAGACCACTCGGCAAACCGCCGAGTGGCTGTTTAGCTCACCTAAAGTTTCAGCGTGCCATCCCTGGGGAAAACAACCAAATTGGCGACAGAAATGGGCAGTCGGCGGATCGCCGATCGGTTCCACGACAACAAATTGGATCGCCAAAGTTACAGGACCTGAGATGCTGAAGGCCAATGCAAAATGGCGATGGAAGAGGACAATCAGCGGATCGTCGATCCACTCGGTGAGGCGCGACTTAATCTGCCGAGTGGACTTTCAGGCCAAAACGCAGGCAACTATATATTGGAATTTAAAAGAAGAGTTCAGGAGTTCCCAGACAGTCTTGATTCCCAAGTTTTAAAATTAGAGTTTTCTCTTAGTTTTTGAGTTCTAATTGTTGAATTTTGAGGATTTGAAAGTGGGTCTTTGAATTTAACCCATGAAAACATTGTAAAGGCTTGGAGACTCTTACCCAGCTGATGGCTAATCGAGTTGGTAATTGGTTTTACCTTTTTATGATGTTTAGCTAAAACTCCAATTCTTGGGGTGTGATCATGTGATTAGGCGTTGAATTAGCTTATGGGTATTGTTATTTACTGATTTTAATGTTTAATTGAAGTGAGTTTAATTTATAGTTGTATTTTAATCTAAGAATTGTAGTTGCAAATGCAATTCGAACTTAGAATTCGGGGCTTGCTCGAAAAAGAGGTTTTAGAATCAAAGCTTTCAATGGATGATTGTAGTTATCGGGTTGATATGGGTTTAGCTCGAAAGAGTAAATCCTAATTTCGATTCTACCTATCTAGCTCGAGAGAGTAGATGAATTAAGGTGTGGGTTGTTCTTATTTGCTAAGCTTATTGATGTTCGAAAGAAATCACCTGAATCGTGATAGTTGTTCGAGAGAAAACTATCTCACTTATAGCCTAGCCTACCCACTGAAATTTAGCTATTTATTAGTAATTTCAATTACCCATGTAGTGAAATTTGTCTATAATCGATCACATCCCGAGAATTCCTCTCTATATTGATATTCCTCCTGTTTTGCTTGTGTTGTAGCTGATAGTTAACAATCCAAAAACCCTCCATCTGACATTTGTTGTCAGCCCTTTAGATTTATTTGCATGTTTCCGATAATTTTTACTCCTATAACCGATTAGACCACGTTTGCACTTCATAATTGAATTTGAACGCGTACCGCTCCCTGTGGGTTCGATCCCAACTCTTCGTTGGGGTTTATACTAAATAACGATCGTTTACACCTAGAATTGGATGAGGTGTATTTGAGACGCTTTCTATCACTTGCAATTGCTCGATTTATCATCTGTTATGAATAAATTACTATATAATTTTATAAGATCATCACGAAATTTATGTCTGTGTACTATAATATACAAAAATTACTTTATTTATCTTTTAATATGATTGATATAATCAAATAACAATCAAATTATTTAGTAACTTGCTAAGAATTTTCTCAATAAGTACAATAGTCGATGAATCAGGCAGCCTACTTGCTATGAATTCTTTCAGCAATAGCAGCAATTGTTGAATCAGATAGCCTTCTTGCTAAGAATTCTTTCAGCAATTGCTAAATCATATAGCCTTCTTGCTAACCTTTTTTAACAATTGCAACAGTTGTTGAATCAGAGAACATTCTTGCTAAATTACTTTCAACAATTGCAATACTTGTTGAATCAAACAACTTACTTGCTAAGAATTTTTTTCACCAATTGCAGCAGTGGCTAAAGCATGCTGCCTACTTTTTAATAATTATCTCGGCAAGTAAAGCAGTTATTGAAGCAAACATCTTACTTTCTAAGAAAATTCTCTAGCAAGTATAGCAGTTAGTAAAGCAAACTACCTATTGCAGGATAATTTTTCAAGCAACTATAGCAATTGCTGAAGTAGTTTAGTAAATTACTAGAAAAAATTTCAACAAATAATACATACAGTAAAATTTACAGTAGATCAAACAAATTTACTTTTACAAAATATTCAACAATACTACTTTGGGTCATAGGTTGTATTACACAAATAAACAAACTATCATAAAAATAACTTGAAAATAAATTATCCTAGAATCATTCATAAACCAACAAACAGAAATAATATGGTTGCAGTTCCACTTTAATGATGCCCTCTATCCACCTGTACCAAATCATGTCAACCATAGTTTCATTCATAAGGGTCATAGAAGTGATGGTGATCAGGTTCTCCATGTATACAAGATCATATGAATCGCACGCTATATCTATATCAAATTTTGGAGTATTTGTCAATCTGTCAAAATTTCACACATCATTAAAAAGTTTGTTAGTTGTCGAATACTTTATTTTGCTTTAAGAACCTAGGAACTAATGAAATATTGCAGCAGTTGTCTGCAACAATTACAACAATTATAGAAACTGCTGAAATATTTGTAGCTACTGCGGCAAACAACTACAACTGCCACAATATATTTCAGTAGTGAGACCCGACATTTGTTGAGATGTTGTTGCGGCTGCTGAAACATTTAGCAGTAACTACTGAGGTAATGACAACAATTGTTGTAAACAACTTTAGTTGACAATTTTTCGCAGACAAATTTAATACTCCCTCCGTCCCATTTTATGCGAGGTAGTTTGACTCGGCACAAAGTTTAAGAAAGAAAGAAAGACTTTTTAAACTTGTGGTCTAAAAGAAATAATAGAAATTTGTGTAGCTATAAATCATTTCATGAAGGGTAAAATGGACATTTGAAAGTTAAATTGTTACTTAATATTAAAATGTATCATTCTTTTTGGGACTGACTAAAAAGGAAAGTAAGTCATATAAATTGGAACAGAGGCAGCAGTTGTTTAGAAGATGTTGACTAATTAAGCATCTTCTGTAAATAACTGTGACAACTAACTAAAATAATCAATAAATTGATGAAAATATTTGTCGAAATAAACAATAAAGTTATATAAAGGTAAAAGGAGGCTTATCGAGTTCTCGGGGCATCACAAACAAGTCATGAACCTCAACAGATTTGTTATTGGCTATCGAAATTCATCAGATGATTTGCGGTGAAGTCACTTATTTCAAATTCATCTTTAGTTTCTTTTGAAGGTGAGGAATAACCTCAAATGCCCAATACTACATAAAATAATGACATAGAAAAATGATCAAAATTGTGAATAGACCAAAAAAGAATTGAATAAAATAAAATTTACCATGAAAGTCCATGAAATTTTGAACAAAATAATATTTACCATGATTCAATCACATGTTCTTAGGTTGCTGCATTAATAATATATTCATGTTTCACAATAAAAACATCAATCAACAATCAAACCACCAAAAAACAATAAAATCACCAAACAACAATCAGGGAGATTGTTATTTATTTAAGAATACACACATGAAACAATGAAATATGTGGTTTACTAATATATTTGTAAGTTGCTGAAGCAATTGCTAAAGTTGAGAAGCAGCAACTTCATCAATTATTGTGTGAAACTTTAGTTGTTGCTTCACTAGTTGCTTTAGCAGTTGTTGCACTAGTTTCAGCAATTGCTTCAGAAAAACTTAAGTTGTTCATATGACTTGTTACAGCAACCTCGACAAGCGTATGTTTTAATCACACAAGTTAATAAGTAACTCCAACAAGAACATTTTTTTAAAGTACAATAACCAAACCACCAAACAACCAAGAAGAGAATATTATTTATATTTATTTAAGATTATACACACATGAAACAACAACAAAATATGTAAAATTTAAAATAATAACAACAATTATACAATTTATTAGGGCATGCAACAACAAAATATGTGAAATTCATGCTCTTTTTCTTCTTTTTAACATAAATCACCATTTTTCACTTCAAAAACATAAAACTCTCTTCTTCTTTTTAACTTAAATCACCATTTTTCACTTCAAAAATGCAAACTCTTCTTCCTTTAAACCTAAATCACCATTTTTCACTTCAAAAACATAAAACTCTCTTCTGTTTAACTTAAATCACCATTTTTCACTTCAAAATCATAAAATCCTCTTCTTTTTTAATCTAAATCACCATTTTAATTTCAAAAACACAAAATCCTCTTCTTTGTAACCAAAATCACAATTTTCACTTCAAAAACAAAAAAACTTTCTTCATCTTTTTAACCTAAATCACCATTTTTCACTTCAAAAATACAAAATTATCTTCTTCTTTTTTAAACTTAAATTCACCATTTTTCATCTTCAAAAACACAAAATTCTAATAGTGAGAAGAAAATAAAAAAAATTAATGTAAAACTTGAAACTTGAAACTCTAACTTAGCGCGATAGCAGAGATGAACAAAGAAGAAAAAATGGAACGAAATTATAGTTTTGTTGTGGATTGTTGTGGATTATTTTGAGAGAGAAGAGAAGTTGAAAGGTGATGAACTCACAACGATGTGATGAATCTATATATATATATACAAAGGAGAATGTTAGACTTGTTTATGTGGCAAGCCTCTAAGGGCTAGAAACATATTTATCTTTTTTTGAAAAAAAAATCATTGTCTTTTAACTTTTTCACTTTTATAATTTGAAGGTAGTATTTAGACAATGCTATTATTATTATTCAATTAAATGTACAATGAATATGTGTTAATTTTCAGTTACACTATCTTTCACCTCCTATGTTTTTCTCCTTTTTAAAGTTTTTTTTTTTCACATTTCTTTCTACATATAGTTAACTAAAAATTTAAAAAGTCACACAAAATAAATGTTTATCTAAAGTCCACATATGAATGATCAATTAATATGAACCATCAATTAAAACCTTTAAGATAAACCAATGAAGCCAAAAAAAAAAAAAAAACGTTCTCAGCCGAAATAATCCATTCACAAAACCATTAAATTCATCCTTTTTTCCTCTTTAGATTTTGTGCCTTTTTATTTTTTATTTTCCAGCCTTAAAATTTTACATAAATTAAAGATAATTTCATTTATTTTGTTCACCATTAATATTTTTTCTTAAAACCTTTCTCTATTCCCTTTTTAAAGATATTATTATATAACAATTAAGACACTTAATACCAATGTAAGTTACAATTTTATTAATTACTACAATATTATTCTTTTAATTCATATCAATTAAGTTACAAATTTATTGATTACTATAAATACTAGAGTATATCATCTTCATCAATGGTAAGGAATTTTTTAATTTTCTTTCTTTCTTGATTATATTTATATTGTAGTAAATCACTTTGTTTATGTCTAATTTTATATTATATAGATTATTTGTGATTACCTTATATTATTTACAGTGTGGAAGATAAGATGAGCATATGACAATCTTAAAAATTCAAATTCAAACAGGGTGAGTACAATATCTAATTTATATTATTTTTTAATTTTAGTTTGTTTGATGTCTCTTATTTATAGTGTTCTTTTTAATTTATTTATTTGTTTTTCTGTTTTTTTTTTTGTTATTGTTGGTGATTTTTTCTACTTTTTATTATAGTCAAGCAGTTTTTCGTGAATAATCTATATCTATATATAATACAATGTTAGATAAAAGAAAAGTGATGTGGCACCTCTCTTTGGCCACAATTTTTTAAATTTTTATCTCATTTTTTTATCACTAAATTAATATAACATTCATAAATTAATGAAAAAATAATCTTATCAATGATTATTAATCCATATTTATTGGCCATTACAAGTTTTTCATACTAATTCATCATATTTTTATGAAAAATAAAGTATTTCTCAAACTTTTACGGATGGAGTTATAAATCATTCATATTCTATAGCTAAATGCATCCATAGATGCAAAACGGAGTAAAGTCTAAAGATATGTATTTTTATTGTTTTCTTTTTCATTTCCGATAATACCTTTCTCTTTCTCTCTTTTTTTGTTTCATTTGTAGTGACGATGTTACTAATTTTTTAAGGTTAGTAGGTAATTTGTTTAATTTGTAGTGAGTTTTGTTTTGCTTTGTATGTTGCAGGAAATTTTAAATGGAGCAAAGGTATGTATTTTACTGTTTTTTATTCTTTATTTTTAGTAATATCTTTTTTTTTTTTATTTTAGTGATGATATCATCGAAGATTACTAGATACTTAATTTTATTGATGATATGAGTTTATTTGTTTTGTATTTGTAATTTTTTAGATTTATTTATTACATTGCAAAATTATTTTGATTAAGACTTAATTTATCAAGATCAAGAAGAGTTGGTCAAAATTGGGTGAAGTTTCTAATTATTCAATCATTTTTATAATTTATAGTTGAGTTTTGAATATATATATTTTTTGATGCTTTAATTTTTGACTTTGTTTGTGGTGTATCATTTGAGTGTCTTACATACTTTTCATGAATTATCGTCAGTGATTAAAAAAAATTGCTTCTTTTAAGATTTGAAAATAGAAAATAAGGAAAAAATTTAAAATTGTGACAAAACAAATAAATAGTAATAGGACTAAAATGAAACATGTCACATCACCATGTTCATTTTCAACTTTATTAATATGTAAATAGATTTTATTTGTCAATATTTTCATAAAGAAAAAAGACATAAAGTCATCATTAAAGTTGTCTCGTATTTTGCATAAAGACCACACACATGAGGCGCGTGAGGCAGTGTTTTCACTGCCATTAACCAGCTAGAAAGTGTCATGTGTCGTTTTATTTCTTTATTATTAATTATTTAATTAATTTACATCATCTTCCCCAAATTTAAAGAGAAAAGAGCCGTTGGTAGCCCTAAAATCGATTTCAACTTTTTTTCCAAAGCAAACTCAACGTTGGTGCTCTCTCTTTGACCAATTCATTCTTTTCCATTATCTTCTTCACCCAAATTCAAAAACCCAATTACCTTTTCTTCATCTTCTTCAACTTAGAAGATCCATTTACTTCATCCATTTTTATCACTTTTTTTCTTGTCTCTCACTTTTCTTTGTTTCTTTTTCTTCTTTTATCCTCTCTTTTTTATTAAAAAAAAAAAACAAATGTGAACTCCATTGATTAGAGAGTACTATGAAACTCCATTTTTATTTTTATTTTTGGTCTGAATATAAAACTTCATTACCTTGCTTTAGTAACTTGAGAGTTAAATTGATTTTTTTTAGTGATGATTTAGTGGCGGAAATTGTGTTGTAACAGGGAAGCATCATGGAGGCTACGTTGAAGGCGAAAATGGCTGTTACTTTTGGAGGATTTACAGCAAAGGATTTGAGTAATGAAGGTTGAAGAAGAAAGAGGGAAAAAATGAAAATAAAGTTAATAAAAATAGAAAAAATGAAAATGAAACTAAAAATTAAAAATTAAAAGAATTTAATACGTGGCAAACAACAATTGGTGCGTGATTGCACTTCTTTTCTTGCAATTGAGGTTGAGTGAAAAGTGAGATATTTATAACACTTTTAAATTGTTCAATGGGGAAATAGGACACCCACAAAGTTAAGGTGTCTTTTTGAAAATTCGAGACAACTTCAGTGGTAACTTTATGTCTTTTCTTTTTCATAAATTGACAACTCTGTTGGTAAGGTGAGAAAAGATAAATGGTTTTGGATTCTTCATTACCGAAATTATTAGAACACAGGTATGTATTTTACTATTTTTTTTGTCTTCATTTTAGTGATGATATATCAATGAAGATTACTAGATACTTAATTTTACTGATGATATGCGTTTATTTGTTTTGTATTCGTAATTTTTTAGATTTATTTATTACATTGCAATATTATTTTGATTAAGACTTAATTTTTCAAGACCAAGAAGAGTCGGTCAAAATTGGATAAAGTTTCTAATTATTCAATCGTTTTTTATCAATTATAGTTGAGTTTTTAATATATATATATATATATTGATGTTACAGTTTTAATTTATTTAATCCAGATAGATTTTCTACGCAATCTTAAAATTCCCCCCCCCCCCTCCCAAGAATCAAGTAGGATTAACAAAGGAACTAATTAAGTGTCCATTATACTTATTGATAGTGAAGATGCACTACTCCAATTTCTAAGAATGTGTAAGTTTAGGAATGGTAATATAGAATCATATTAATAAACTATTACCTACATAGCAATAGATGATTGACTATAAAATATGAAGTCTTGTACATTACGTATATTAGGGAAAAGCTAAAATATAAAAGAGTAATCTTTTTCCATATTCTTTAATCTATATATTCATTTTCTTAATATAACATATAAATATCTTGATCACTTCTCTCATATCTCCATCATATAATGAAACTGAATCTCATACATTTAACTAATGTGAGAATTTAATATTGAACAATAATTTATCGCTAAATTTATATATAACAATAAAGCTAGAAATAGAAAAAAAATCAGTTTCTCTTTGGTCAAGAAATACAATTTTCATTTTTCTCCGTTTTAGGGGTATTCTCTATTTTTTTTCTTATTTATATGTTATATTAAAAACAGTAAAAAAAAACTCTTTTAACTCTCTTAATTATATTAAATATACAATGTTAAGAAACTAAAAGGTCATTACTTAAATTTCTTAAATGTAAAACTTAATGGGTCTTTATTTTCATTATTCTCACAAGTTTTTATTATCATAGCCCCTAACATAATTAATGGTCATATTCATGACATTATCTGTTATTTTATATTGTAGTCCAACAATAAATACATTAATGATCACATTAGCCTTTTAAGTTTTATGTTTTCTGTGCTATTATATTCATAATATTTGATTTGAAGAATAAGATGAAGGCTATTGAGTTGTGATCTTCTTGTGGGAGCAGATATCGATAAGTTTGAAAGATTGCGCATTGATTTCATATTTTCTTACTGATTACAATAGTAAGAATGATGTTGTATTATTTATTTTTTTGTATATTCTCTCTATATTTTTATTTTATTTTATATTTTATATGAATTTCTGATTGGCGTAAGTTTATAATTTCTTTTGATTCAAAATAGTTACTTAAGACTTTATTAGAAGCCGGCAGACAGATAGATAGATAGATAGACAAATAGACAGATAAATAAATAGATAAAACTTGTAATATTTTTTTTTATTTTAAAAAACAACTATTTTACTATCTTTTAAGACCGCGCGAAGCGCAGCTTACTAGTTTTGAATATATTTGAGAAAAAAAAAGTTGTCGGATGTTTTTGTATTTTAACAAAAGATTAAAAAGTCTTAAAAATTACATTTCACACCCAATTAATCCTTACTCCTAATTAACAGGAGGTTTGACATGGACTTGGTCAAGTTGTCCTTTTTCTAAAATTGGAAACCTTTTTTAGTCACTTCCCACTTAAATTTCTCTAGTTAGTAGGTACCTGCAATCATCAATTAAATTTTAGTGGGAGCAAGAGTTGTTAGATGACTAGAGGTGTTAATGACTAGAGGTGTTAAGTTTGTTGATGAGCTCTTTGCAATCAGTTTCGATGACTAGAGGTGTTAAGTTTTCCCGTAGTGCTATTTTTAGACCGTGGAATAGTGCTAATGCTTCCATATATTATATGTTCATGGCCACATTGAAGCTTGTTATCCATTTCTTGTCATAAGCTTGTATTCTAGGACTTTGATACAGACTAGACTGATTCGTGGGGGGTTACTATTACCTCTAAAGATGATATTGTCTCTATTAATCCAATTTTTCCATAGAAGAATTCAAGAGGATTAGATCAGCCCTGGCTACATACCCATCTCAGGCTTCCTTTGATTTAAGTTGTTTTTTGTAGTCATGTCAAGACTGTTTCATGGTCATTAATAAGGTATATCTTGTTATAATTTATATTTACTGGTTCCCACAATTTTCTGAGTGTATATATCTTAAAGAATAAGTGTTCAATGTCTTCTATTTCTTTTCCACATATGCAACAAGTGGCGTTGGGACATATGTTCCTCTTATGAAGCATATGAGTTGTAGGGATTTTGTTTATACAAGTTATACATATGAATATATAAGCTTGTTTAAGGTGTTGGTTTTTCAAAGTCATGTTAGGTTTTATTTTCCTTGAACTTATTGTTATTGTGTAACGACCTTGGAGTCATTTTTGTGTTTTATGCGTGCTTTTCCTATTTTACCCCTTTTCGTAGCTTCCTTATAGCTTGTGTGTGGTGCTGGATTGAGTGGCATACTCCTCGAGGTGTTTGATTGAGTTTGGTGCGAGTTTTGGGTTTTAGAAGCCTAATGCTTGAAAGAGTTGACTTTAGTCAACATCCAAAGATTCTGACGTCGGATCAAAATTTCGTCAATTCAATCAGCTCCATAAGGTTCATTTTGGTCTATGATGATTGGTTTGGGTTTTGAGGCTTCCGTTTGAGGTTGGTGCGATTAGGTGTTTTAGTTTTAGAGTTTAGCCAAAAGTTTGACTTGGTCAACTTTCTTAGTTAACGTGCTCAGAATCAAATTATGTCAGCGCGATTAGCTTTGAAATACCGAGTTGGATCTTGAACAACCTTTGGTTTGATTCCCGAGGGTGTCAGGGTGAGTTTTTAGATTCGAGGTAGGTTATGGCTTCCATTTCTTAGACTTGGCTTAGTTAGATTAATTATATTTGGGTAGTATTGCATGATTTAGGTTGAACCCTTAGGTTGTGTTGAGCTTTATTGATCCTTGGATAGTTATGGTCATAGGTTGGGTTATTTAGCTTAAGTTTAGTCGAAGAAGCCTTAGTTTAGGTGATCCTTATGTGAGTAGTATCCTTGGACTTTGCTTCTAGGTGGCGTGAAACTTCAGATTGTCTTGTGTTTGATTGATTTGGTTGGTTTGATTGTTTGTATAGATCCTTGAGTTGTGGTTCTTTTGTTGTTTATTAAACTGTTGGGCCTAAAGCCGTGAGCTTGGATTGGCAGGAATTCTAGATTAGTACTCTTGTGATGTGACGGGTATTCTTCCCTATTTTGTGTGTATGACATGATTGTATTGTGATAATGCTTCTGAAGAGTTTCTACGTAAATGAGTTTTTGGAGAAAATGACTTAATTTGTAAAAAAAGGAAATTAACCTTAACGAGTTTGAAGTCCTTGAGACCTGTTTTGAATTAAAAATGGTGAAAAGGCCATTATTACTATATTTATCGCACCTTTCAACTACTTTTACTCTGATGAGTTTGATGTATTATTCTGGACGGTCCGTTGATACATGGTAAGCTCGATGTGTCATTCCGAACGGCCCGTGGATACATCTATCCGGGTTATAGCCTTACAGTTAAGCTTGAGGTACCATTCCAGGCGGCTGGATGATTCTTCTGGGCTTAGGATCTCCCCATTGCTTGGAGTTTTACATTGTATTGTTGCATGAGTTTGCCCTTGAGTGTTTTGATTGTATGGTTTAGTGTTTAGCTTGTGACTAAATCATGTTATTATTTGTCTGTTCTTTATCGTATTCTTGGTATGCCTTAGCCTTCCCTTTACTTTCTAGTATCATCGTACTTCATATATATAGTTTATCTTTCTGAGCTCGATCGGCTTATGAACTAAGTACCCCGTGTTTTGGTATTCATATTGCACTTTTTTATTTTTTTCTGATACAGCTCTCAGTTCGAGCCACCCTCAATGAGTGTTTGGATCTACCGTGGCTGTGACAGACTTGGATTGTGGTGAGTTTCTGGCGTTCAGAGACTTGTTATTGTCCTTCTTTTGTACTGACTCTCATGTTGTAATTTGGATTAATCATTTCTCTGTATATATATATATATGACTTTCTATTCGTAGTAGCTCCTGTATAGGTGACACCAGGTCCCGGAGATTGATATCTTGTATTAGTTTGTCTTTTGATCACTTCTGGGCCTATTTTGTACATCTTATATCGTACTACAAATATATATGATATGACCCTTCTTTTTATACACATTATCCTTGTCTTCCGCTTGTTATTATTTATATTTTATATAAATTGTGTCTTCCACATCTTGTTCTTTGGGGTACAGGGTTGTCCACTCGGTGGGTTGTAGTCGTCATCATGACCCGACTTCAGATCGTGACATATTGTTTCTCGACACTAGTTCATAAGCAATTTTTGTCGAAAATGTATCATGTCCCGAAGTGTTGCAATTATAGTTATCATCTCCTAAATTGTTCTATTTTATGTAAGTGCTATGAATTTGATAAGTGATTTTCAGAGGAAGATCAAAAAAAATATGATTAGTGTTGATATACCCTCATGCATTAAGCTACATTGATGTTTTGTTTGTGTTTCAGTATGGGTCCATAGATCATGTTCCTTAGGGGTTTCCCTAGATTAACCTAGTTATCCTGTCAGAATTTTATTTTTTTACCATTCCCTATTTTTCATTTTATTCCTTCTTCACAAAGTTTTCCACCCATTTGTGAAGTAGGGTCTTCACTACTGTTTGATATATATAATTATTATAAACTCAAATTATTTTTATGCGTGGTTCTGGACTCTTACTCAATAACAACACACTTACATGAGTTTAACTACAATAAGAAAAATATCGGACATGTTCATCTATATCAATAAAAATAAAGAATACCTCTTTTCTTTGTAAAGTTTTAGGCTTCTATCACAAGAAATTTTTTGTTTAATTTAAAGTATGAAATATCAGGTAAAATAATTATGTTTAAAATATATTCTCCTCTTATCATTTATTTTAGGACTCCTTAATTATTAATTCTTTTAATACTTTTTATCATATAATTTAGGATTTCTTTAAAACATTATAGACATAATTGAATAATATTTTTTTTAAAAGAGTAAAAAGACAATTTCTTCTAAAGAAAACACTTTTAATGAAGGACAAAAAGTTCAATCAACATTATTAAGGACCTTTCACACGTTTAATATAGTATAAATTATATCCAATTACTTTCTTTTGAATTTTATGCATCAGTTATAGATATACATTAGATGTCTAACATTTAGCATTTATTTTTATTTATTTTTTTAAAAAAAGATTTTTCTATATGTGAATATAATCTTATACATTTGATTTGTATAGTTACGTAATTTTAACCCACATGTGAATATTTTTAGTTCATATTTGTATATTATCACCAAGTATACGTTCTAGCTATTATTTGTATTCATTTACTTGCCTGTATATTTCAATCAATTGTATATATACACAATAGTAGATTAACAATTCTCTCATTTGTATATCTAATGCAACTATATATGTTAATGATGTTTATATATGTTTGGTTTGTATATTGATTAAGTTACTTTTTGACATATTTGTTTAGGGAGTTAAATTTAACCTCAAATATAATTTGATAATATCCTCAAATTGTCTAACATGTTCTTCGTCTGGCAGAAGTCATATTTGATAAGAAACTCTAATCAGATACAATATTTGTGATTTGTGGGATTATTTACATTTTAATAATCAAAATTATCGCCTATTTCATTAATTAAGTTAAAAGTCCAATTTGTATTAAAATTTAAATTTTCAGGGAGAAATACAAACAGAGTCATGCATAGCTATACATATTATAACTATATTATGTAATTAGACAAATTGTAGCTAAGGAGACTCATTATGTTTCAACTCTTAGCTATTTATGAAATTTTCTCAAATTAAATTCGAATCAAAGAGAGAACATATTTTTTCCCCTAACATTAACGTATCAAATAAAGATGTGAATTAGAGAAATCTGAAAATTAGACAATAAATTTTCCCCTAAAAAGTTACAAAAACAAAAAAAAATATGCAAATGTAAAAATCAATGTGTTATATAATTTAAAACTATCTTTTGTAATTAAAACATAATAAATTTTATGTATTATAAATTTGGGTCTTAAAGACAACTCATGTGATTTTTTCTTTAAAAAGTCACAACTCATTTTCCATTCATACCTTTTAAAAAATTCATCAAAGGTATTAAATGTTCTCATACAATATTGAGGCGTGACAATTACAAAAAAATAAATTTATTCATTCATATTATCAGTTATCTTTAACTTAAATATTCCAATTAATTTAACTTTTACTTATTGAACCTTTAAGAAGCCTTCCCAAAAAAATAAAATAAAATTGTGTTGAGTCATTTTGTAAAAAGCGAGTAATATTAGCTGCTCTAGGCCTAGCAGATGCCTAAAGCTGATGGGTACTTGGTAACTTAACGTTGGCAGTGTAGACATGCCAACTTCCTAGTTAGACCCAGGGGCGGAGTCACGTGATTGTTAAGGTGTCCATTTGAACATCTTTTGTCGAGAAAAAAAATATCATATATACAAGTAAAATGATATACGAAGTGATTAAATAATATATTTTGGACATCCTTAATAAAATAGATTGTTGTAGCTCAGCGGTTTCCGACACCTCAAATGAATCAGTTCTTGCAAGATTTTTTTTCTTAATTTCAATACGGGCAAAAGCCCATTTATTAATAAAACCAAAAAGGAAACATGGGTACAAAGTCCCAATCTCCATACAAACAGTAACAAAGCAAACCAAAATAGGAAACTAGGCTAGATTTTTCTAAATAAAGATGATGTTGTAAAACCGCAACTCCATTCCGGTATTCAACTTCGAGCACCCCATCTGATCTGGGACAACTCCGGCATCTCCGGCTGGTCTTTATCGAGGCCCTATGGTGGTGTAAGCTTGAACGAGATCCACAGGGGTGTTCAAGCTTCTCACAAACGCCATGGATTCAGCATCAATGAAGACTTCTTCGACTCCACCAATTTCTCCGACCATCGCTCTTTGAGATAAGACCAATCGAACAGATCTTAAAATCCTCTTGACCTTTCAATGAAGTTTATGTTGATCAACATCCTAATTTGTGCAGGCTGAGATCTAAGGAACTGATACCACTGCCTCATATCAAGGATTTATCAATAAAGGGTTCAGCATACCCGAATAACCCCAGAACTACGTGCCACGTAGGATGTAAGTCCCCTCTGTAGGCATCATTTTAATGATCACGCCAGTCATGCCTCTATATCTCTGGCAGGGTATGTTGGGTCCTCTCGATGGGGCGTATACATCGGACTTCACATTTAGCTCTTGTGGTTTTATGTCGGTTATTAGTAGCTCCCTCACAGTCAGATTCTATTGCATTGACCATGTTATCAGTTACAGTCAGATTTCAGTCTCAGCATGTTATAAACACTGTCATTGCATTCAGTTAGTTCATGTTTAGTATTCTCGGTATAGTACCATGCTTATATCATATTATTGATCAGTTAAATGCTTTGTTCAGTTATGTTATTATTCAGCTTTACTCTATCCTGCATGCTCAGTACCTTTCAAGTACTGACGCATACTCTGCGCTACATCTTCTCGTGATGTAGGTCCAGGTTCTCAGCTTCCAGATCACGCATAGATCGGTTCCCGATCTTCAGCTTAACAGTATCAGTGGTGAGTCCTCATTCTCCGAGGACGACAGACATGTTTCCTTTCCATCTGTAGTCTTTTAGCTTCAGTTTTGCTAGAGTTAGCTGGGGACATGTCTCAGCATCTTTAGTCAGTTAGAGGATTATTTCAGACATAGTTAGATTCAGCTTTAGATTTGAGTATGATACTTCAGTTATTTATTAAAACTCATAGTTTCTTTATATATTCAGACTTAGAATGGGTATTCCCTATTATTTCATGATTTAGATTCCGCATAGTATATTTTGATCAAAAATATTTTAGTATGCTTATGATATGCCAGCTCAGGATTAGCTTGGGGTCACTCGTGATCCTAGTTCCTGTGTTTACGTCCAGGGGGTAGCCTCGGAAGTGTCCTAGGATGTCTGAAAAGCCGCACTAAGTAGAGTCGTTTTCATGGGTGTGAAGTGCACCACATCTAATGAGGGGGAAGCTACGAAGTGTTTTAGGAAAGCCTCACTTTCTTGATATTTTTATCGTGTGTTGGTATGATCTCTCTCTAACTCATCGTTATGCATTTCAGATCATGCCTCCCCATTGAGCTTACGCCAGGAACACAAACGCAGTTCCTCCAGTCCCAGATCAGGAAGTTTTGAATGCTGAATTTCGGAACGTTATCTAACTTTTGGCTTAGAGTGTGACTAACCAGAACAACCAGTAGGTTCCAGCTCCTGCAAATGCTAATGTTGGGTCAGCTGTAGCTAGAGTTCGTGATTTTGTTAGGATGAATCCGCCTGAGTTCTTAGGATCGCAGATTGTTGAGGATCCCCTAAATTTCATCAATGAGGTCAAGAAGATCTTTGAAGTGATGCAGGTAACTGGTAATGATAGGGTTGAGTTTGCATCCTATCAGCTTAAGGATGTAGCTCATATCTGGTATACTCAATGGAAAGAGAACAGGGGAACATATACAGCTCCTATCACTTTGGGAATGCTTTAGTGAGACTTTTCTGGACAGGTTCTTCCAAAGATAGTTGAGGGAGGCAAGAGCTCAGGAGTTTTTGAATTTGAGGCAAGGTAACATGACAGTCCAAGAGTATGGACTCAAGTTCACCCAGCTCTCCAGATATGCTCCTCACATGATTGCCGATTCCAGGGCTCAAATGAACAAGTTTCTGTATGTAGTGTCAGACTTAGTGAAAACAGAGTGCAGAAATGCTATGTTGCTGGAAAATATGAACATCTCTAGGCTCATGACTAATGATCAACAGCTTGAGGGAGATAAGCTTAGAGAATACGCTAAGGAGAACAAGAAGGCTAGAACAGGCAGCTATGAGTTTTCCCAACAGAAATCGAGTGGTGGAAATCGCTCGCAGTTTCAGCAAAAGTCTTCAGCTCCAGCACCCTCATCAACTAGTGTTCCATCCTCCAAGTCCAGACATGATCAGAAAGGTAAGGCATAAGGCTCTAAGTCTCAAGGGAGTGTTTCAGGTACCAGAACCTACCCAACTTGTCCTAAGTATGGTAAGAACCATCTGGGGGAGTGTCTTGCAGGAAAGGAAGGATGTTTTGGGTGTGTTCAGACTGGTCACAGGTGGAGAGATTGTCCTTCTTCTAAACAGGGTCAAGGAGGTAATAATGGTAGAGCTCAGTCCACAACTTCAGCAGCACCAGCAGGTCGCCCGACTCAACAGGGTAACTCATCTGGTACAGGTGGCGGTCAGCACCAAAACAGATTGTATGCTCTTCAGGCTCACCAGGATCAGGAAGACTTTCCTGATGTGGTCGCTGGTACGTTACGAGTTTTTAACTTAGATGTTTATGCTTTGTTAGATCCATGGGCTACTCTTTCCTTTGTAACTCCTTATATAGTAGTCAAATTCGATGTTAGTCCAGAAACTCTCTCAGAACCCTTCTCAGTCTCTACTCCAGTCGGTGACCTAGTTATAGCTAGACGGGTACATAGAAATTTCCCTATTACAGTATCTCAAAAAGTCACCTCAGCAGATCGTGTAGAGTTAGAAATGGTAGACTTTGATATCATTCTAGGCATGGATTGGTTACATTCCTGTTATGCCTCAGTCGATTGTAGAACTAGGATTGTTCATTTTCAGTTTCCAGACGAACCAATCTTAGAATGGAAGGGTAGTAGCTTAGCGCCTATGGGTCGATTCATTTCTTACCTTAAGGCCAGAAAGATGATCTCTAAGGATTATCTTTATCATCTAGTTCGGGTTAAGGATTCAAGCTCTGAAACCCAAACTCTTGAGTCAGTTCCAATAGTTAATGAGTTCCCAGAAGTGTTTCCAGAAGATCTTCCCAGAGTTCCTCCTGAAAGGGAAATCGACTTTGGAATTGATCTCCTTCCAGATACCCAGCCTATTTCTATTCCTCCTTACGAAATGGATCCAGCTGAGCTTAGGAATTGAAAGAGCAGTTGAAAGACCTTCTAGATAAAGGCTTCATCAGACCTAGTATTTCGCCATGGGGTGCACTAGTGTTGTTTGTGAAAAAGAAAGATGGTTCTCTCAGGATGTGCATTGACTATCGGTAATTGAACAAAGTCACAGTCAAGAATAAGTATCCTATCCCTAGGATTCATGACTTGTTTGACCAACTTCAGGGTGCTAGTCATTTTTCGAAGATAGACCTCAGATCCGGTTATCATCAGCTCAGAGTCAGAGATAGTGACATTCCAAAAAAATCCTTCAGAACTCGGTATGGCCATTATGAATTTGTAGTTATATCATTTGGACTAACCAATGCTCCTGCAGCTTTCATGGATTTAATGAACAGGGTATTCAAGCAGTATTCTGTCTTGTTCGTTATCGTCTTTATTGATGATATCCTCATTTACTCTAGGAATGAGGAAAAACATGCGACTCATTTGAGAGTTGTTCTACAAACTCTCAAAGATTGCCAGTTGTTTGCTAAATTTAGCAAATGTGAGTTTTGGTTATAGTTAGTTGCTTTCCTTGGGCATATAGTAACCAGCGAAGGGATCCGAGTGGATTCTTAGAAAATAGAAGCAGTTAAACAATGGCCCAGACCTACCTCTCCAACAGATATCAGAAGTTTCTTAGGTCTAGCAGGTTATTACAGAAGGTTTGTGGAAGGATTTTCATCCATAACTTCTCCATTGACTAAGTTGACTCAAAAGAAGGTTAAGTTTTAGTGGTCAGATGATTGTGAGAATAGCTTCGTAGAACTGAAAACTAGATTGACTACAGCTCCAGTTTTGACTCTACCAGAGGGTTCAGACGGTTATGTTATCTATTGTGATGCGTCCAGAGTCGGCCTAGGTTGTGTGTTGATGCAGCGAGGTAAAGTTATAGCTTATGCTTCTAGACAGCTTAAGGTGCATGAGAAGAATTATCCAACTCATGACCTCGAGCTTGCAGCAGTGGTGTTTGCACTTAAGATTTGGAGACACTACTTATATGGTGTTCACGTAGATGTGTTCACATACCATAAAAACCTTCAGTATGTGTTCACCCAGAAAGAGTTGAATCTTCACCAGAGGAGATGGCTTGAATTCCTCAAGGACTATGACATGAATGTGCTTTACCATCCTGATAAGGCTAATGTAGTAGCAGGTGCCCTTAGCAGACTATCTATGGGTAGTGTAGCACATGTTGAGGAAGAAATAAAAGAAGTAGCAAAGGATGTTCACAGGCTTGCTCGCTTGGGAGTTCGCCTTATGAGCATATCAGATGATGGTGTAACAGTTTAGAATGGGTCAGAATCTTCATTGGTAGCGGAGGTTAAGGAAAAGCAAGATAGTGATCCAATATTGCTTCAACTAAAGGGTGCAGTTCATCAGCAGAGAGTTGAGGTATTCTCCCAGGGGGGAGATGGTGTGCTTCGCTATCAGGGTTGATTATGTGTTCCTGGGGGAGTTGAGACAACAGATTCTTGCAGAAGCCCATAATTCTAGGTATTCTATTCATCCAGGTGCCACTAAGATGTACCATGATCTGCGGGAAGTCTTTTGGTGGAATGGTATGAAGAGGGATATAGCAGATTTTGTGGCTAGGTGCCCCAATTGTCAGCAAGTGAAGGTAGAACATCAGAAACCAGGGGGTATGACTTAATAGATCAACATTCCTACTTGGAAGTGGGAAGTGATCAACATGGACTTCATTACAGGTTTACCTCGTACTCGCAGACAACATGACTCCATTTGGGTGATAGTAGACAGAGTTACTAAGTCTGCACGCTTTTTGGCTATTAAGACTACAGACTCGGTGGAGGACTACGCCAAGCTTTACATTAATGAGATAGTCAGTTTGTATGGGGTTCCTTTGTCTATCATCTCAGATAGAGGTCCTCAGTTTACCTCTCATTTTTGGAAGTCATTTCATAAAGGTCTTTGTACTCAAGTTAATCTTAGCACAGCGTTTCATCCGCAGACGGATGATCAGGCAGAGCGTACCATTCAGACCTTAGAGGACATGTTGAGAGCTTGTGTGATCGACTTCAATGGTAGTTGGGATGATCGCCTTCCTCTTATAGAGTTCTCCTACAATAATAGCTACCATTCCAGCATTCAGATGGACCCTTATGAGGCATTGTGTGGGCGTAGATGTAAATTTTCAGTTGGTTAGTTTGAAGTGGGTGAAGCAGCCTTGATAGGGACAAATTCAGTTCATGATGCTATGGAGAAAGTGCAACTTATTAGAGATAGACTTAAGACAGCCCAGAGTCGCCAGAAGTCCTATGCAGATGTAAGGAGAAGGGAATTAGAGTTGCAAGTTGATGATTGGGTCTTCCTGAAAGTGTCACCTATGAAGGGGGTGATGAGATTTGTCAAGAAAGGGAAGCTCAGTCCCAGATATGTAGGACCTTACAAGATCTTAAAAAGGGTTAGTAAAGTGGCTTACGAGTTAGAGTTGCCAGCAGAACTAGCAGCAGTGCATCCGGTCTTTCACGTTTCATTGTTGAAGAAGTGTGTGGGTGATCCAGCATCCATAGTACCTTTAGAGAGTGTGGCCGTGAAAGATAGTCTCACCTATGAGGATGTGCCAGTTGAGATTTTTGATCGTCAGGTTAGAAGGTTGAGAAACAAAGAAATCGCTTCAGTTAAAGTTTTGTGGAGGAGTCAGTCCGTAGAGGGAGCTACTTGGGAAGCAGAAGCAGCCATGAAGGCCAAGTATCCTCACCTCTTTCCTTCTGATTCCATTCCAGGTTGAGGTAATAGTTCCTCTCCAGTTTTTCAGTCATTTATGCGCAGATTCAGTCTTAGTATAATGTTCCTTCAGTTTGTACTTGCATTTTCAGCGTATTTTCATGTCCTTGGAACTCAGTTCAGTCAGAAATCAGTTTCTAGAAATTTGTGGTAGGGTTTGCAGCTCTTTCCCTCCATCTTTGGCTAGTTTAGTCTTCATTCGAGGACGAATGTTCCCAAGGGGGAGATAATGTAACACCCCGTATGCTAGAACTACCAGAAATGCAGAATTCCAAAAGTTGCAGGTGCCACCTACGGACCGTAGGGTGACCCACGGACCGTAGGGGGGTCCGTGGATGGCCACCTGCAGCTCCTCCCCAGAAAGTCCAAGAAATTTGGCTAAGGGTAGACCCACGCCAAGACCTATGGACCGTAGGTCAGACCACGGTCCGTGGCCCAGGGCCGTAGGTCGGACCCCAGATTTCTAGTCCTAGAACTCCAGAAAATTCAGCTAAGGCATGACCCACGGCCAGGACCTACGGACCGTAGGTCAGACCACGGGCCGTGGTCCAGGTCTGTGGATCGTGGCCTTCAGGTCAGAGCCCCAGATGCCATTTGACGGACGACCAGCACGGACCGTAGGTCCAGCCACGGTCCGTCTGTCTGGTCCGTCGGTTGGTCCCGACAACTTTTAAGTCAGGGGTCGTTTGGTCTTTTTCCTATGCATTGGACCCCAAAACTACGTTGCTTAACCCCTAAACTACGTAGTTTTAGTCAGTTTAAGCCTAGTAACTTAATTAGAACTTACCCTAGTCAAATCATTCTCCAAAATTTAGCAAACTCAGAGCAAAAGAGGAGAAAGAGTCGACCAAACCCTTTTCCATGAACGCAGCGAGTTTCCATCAGTTCCAGCCCTGAAATCAAAATATTTCTCCGTGGAATTCGTCACCAGGTATGTGGGATTTCACTAGTGGGTTCCTTTCACCCATTAGGTCCCTAGAATTCAGTCAGAATCTTGATTCCCTTGATATTATCTAGACCTAGGGTTTCTTGAATGTTAGAAATTATTGGGATTTAGTTGCTAGAATGATCCAAATCAGATTATTATATTGTT
This sequence comes from Solanum etuberosum, assembly GCA_029582245.1. Lineage (NCBI taxonomy): Eukaryota > Viridiplantae > Streptophyta > Magnoliopsida > Solanales > Solanaceae > Solanum > Solanum etuberosum. Next base: position 38,176 of record JAJONR010003003.1, on the reverse strand, counting down.
GCTTCAGTTCTTGCATAAAATCCAGAACTCTAGTTGTGTAGATTCGTTTAGTTCATGAATTACACATGCTAGGTCAGTTATATTCAGATATATATGCCCTAGTTACAAATGTTTCATTATCAGTACATTAATGTTGCATTCTCAGATTTTGCATGTCAGTATTTTGAGCTATCTAGTATTATAGAAATTCAGTCATAATGTGTTAATTACATAATCAGTTGGGAGTAGACTTAATACCAAGCTGGACTAGGGTTCAGTGTACCCGAATAGTCCTAGAACTACGTACCCCGTAGGATGTAAGTCCCCTCTGTGGGCATCATTTTAGTGATCACACCAGTGATGCCTCTATACCTCTGGCAGGGTATATTGGGTCCTCTCGATGTGGCGTATACATCGGACCCCACATTTAGCTCATGTGGTTTTATGTCGGTTATTAGTAGCTCCCTCACAGTCAGATTCTATTGCATTGACCATGTTATCAGTTACAGTAAGATTTCAGTCTCAGCATGTTATAAACTTGGTCATTGCATTCAGTTAGTTCATGTTCAGTATTCTCAGTATAGTACCATGCTTATATCATATCATTGCTCAGTTAAATGTTTTGTTCAGTTATGTTATTATTCAGCTTTACTCTATCCTGCATGCTCAGTGTCTTTCAAGTACTGACGCATACTCTGCGCTACATCTTCTCGTGATGTAGGTCTAGGTTTTAAGCTTCCAGATCACGCATAGATCGATTTTCAATCTTCAGCTCAGCAGTATCAGTGGTGAGTCCTTATTCTCCGAGGACGACATACATGTTTCCTTTCCATCTGTAGTCTTTTTGATTCAGTTTTGCTAGAGTTAGCTGAGGACATGTCTCAGCATCGCTAGTCAGTTAGAGGCTTATTTTAGACATAGTTAGATTGAAATTTAGATTTGAGTTTGATACTTCAGTTGTTCATTAAAACTCATAGTTCCTTTATATATTCAGACTTAGAATGGGTATTCCCCATCATTTCATGATTTAGCTTCCGCATAGTATATTTTGATCAGAAATCTTTTAGTATGCTTATGATATACCAGCTCAGGGTTAGCTTGGGGTCACTCATGATCCTAGGTCCCGTGTTTACATCCAGGGGATAGCCTCGGGGAGTGATATTAGCAACTCGGCGACACGCCGAGTGCTCTTGGCGATCTTCAGGCTCCCCCTTCTTCATTACTTCAGCTTGTTTTGTTCCTTTTTGCCTGTTAGTGTACTTGCTTTGCTCCTCAATCCATATACCTGAAAATCAAGCCATTAACATCAGTTTATAGCATAAATTAGGTATTTGAGGTGACTAAATCTATCAAAACAAAGCCTTAAATGAGTCCAAATCTCAGACTCATCAGGTACTAAACTTGACTTCCATGGAATAGTTCTTAATCATATTCATCTTAGCTCTTAAAGGAACATGGGTAATCGTCTCTTTTCCTTATATCATATGACATTGGTAATTGTCTTTTGTCTTTCAATTAGAGAGCATGGGTAATCGCCTCTTGCCTCAACATTAGAATAGTTCCTTAACATTGGTTCATTTTAGGTGAGAAGACCTTTCAACCCTAAGAACCCTTATTCTCTAACAAAAGCTTTCACAATCAAGTTTTCATGTGTATATGAGAAATCCTTTCAACAACACAACAATAACAACAACATTGATACTTCACTCTCAAAGCATCCTTAAAACATTTACATAAATTTCATAAGAACATGCTTGATTTCGTAATCTCTTCTTTCATAATCCAAAACCCACATCATATGATCATAACTTGGAAAACATGGGAATTACATGGGTTCATGGGGGATAATCATAAAAATATGAGATTAACTCAATTCATGCATAAGAGATCATAATCAATCAATCAAATCAATAATTAAGAGAACCCATAACATAGAAGAAAAACCCTAACTCAATTGGGGATTTCTAACTTTGAAAATTAGAGAAGTTGGGAACTCCATGAAGGAAAGGGCTCCATGAATGAAAACCATCATACCTCAATGCCAATTACTTAATTTCAATGGTGGAATTGGAGAGTTGGCTTGAAACCCTAGGTTGAACCCTTCTTCTTCAAGCTTTCTAGAGAGAGAAATATTTGAGAGTTAGATTTGTTATTCTTTTGTAAATTTGAGAGAGTGATTTCAATTGGGAAATTTTGGGATTAAAAACACTTATATAGGGGTTTTGGTGAAGGGTAAAACGACATAGTATTAGGCTAGAATAATTAGAAAAAGACCCAAAACCCCTGAGAAAATAACTGCCGACCCAGTCGACGATGGGGACCTACGGACCGTCGTGTCCCTCCATCGATTGGTTTAGAAGCTACTAATTTTTGACCTCAAATGACGGGACCCATCCACGGGTCGTGGTCCAATCAACGGGCCGTCGGTCCCAACCGTGGTCCTCAACTTTTGACCTCAAAATCTCTCTAAGTCTGGGACTCACCTACGAAACCTATTTACAGCTCGTGCATTGAATGACGGATCGTCTTGGTGGACCGTTGAAAAATACAGAAAACTTGAAATTTAAAAAAAACAGAATGAACAACAAGGAACCTGACCTACGGTCCGTGGGTCGTTCCACTGGTCGTGGATGGCACCGTAGGAACTGGCACCAGATTTTTGAAAACTAGATTTTCCTATCTTTTCGACTATGAGGTGTTACATTATCTCCTCCTTGGTATAATTCATCCTCGAATGAGATTCAGGACATCATAAGGAAGGTAGGAACTTAAACCTAACTGCCCAACAAGCATGCAATTACATATATGCACATATCCGAGGAGGAAACATCAACTCCTAGCTAAAGCATGTTCAAAACATTATGTCATAAAGTATATATGCAACTCATACTCAAATACACATAAACATGTAGAAATCAATCAATTTGACTCATTTTCTCAAAACTTAAGCTTTTTCATGAACATGCATAAATGAGGAAATCATGGGAATATCTGAGACACATGACACAAAAAGAGTAAACCATGAGGAACTCGATAACTCAAGCTAGAGTAGGGGTAGAAGGAAAGAGATGAGGATATCGGGACATCATATCGGCCTCGGCCACCCAAGTAGGACTCTCAGCTAACTGATTCCTCCACAATTTTTTTACGGAAGCAACTTCTTTATTTGCCGGTCTAAAATCTCAACCGAAATTTCCTCATAAGAAAGATTCTCCTTAACTCCCAAACCTTCCAAGGGGACTATAGTTGTCAGATCGCCAACACATTTCTTCAACAAGGAGATATGGAAAACTGGATGCACCGATTCCAATTCGTTAGGCAATTCTAGTTCATAAGCAACCTTACCAATACGCCTCAAAATCTCATATGGGCCTACATAACGAGGACTAAGCTTCCCTTTCTTATCAAACCCCATTACACCCTTCATGGGTGAGATTTTCAAATAGACCCAATCATTCACATCAAACTCAAGATCTCTTCTTCTAACATCGGCATATGACTTTTGTCGACTTTGGACCATTCTCAGCCTTTCTCTAATAAGCCGAACGTTCTCCATAGCCTCATGTACCAACTCGGGCCATATCAAGGCAACCTCACCAACTTCAAACCAACCTATAGGAGATCTACACCTCCTACCATACAATGCCTCAAATGGAGCCATACCAACACTCGAGTGATAACTATTGTTGTATAAAAACTCAATCAAAGGCAAGTGATCATCCCAATTACCTTTGAAATCAATCACACAAGCTCTCAACATATATTCCAAAGTTCGGATAGTAAACTCCGCTTGCCTATCTATTTGAGGATTAAAGGTCGTACTAAGATTAACACGAGTACCAAGATCTCTTGAAAAGATCTCCAAAACTGAGACGTAAATTGGATACCACGATCGGAGACAATGGATAAAGGCACTCCATGAAATTTTACCATTTCTCTCAAGTACAACATAGCATAGTCCTCCACCGAATAAGAAATCCTGACAGGAATATAATGATCTGATTTCGTCATTCGATCTACTATAACCCAAATCAAGTTATGTTGTTGCCTGGTGCAAGGCAAGCCAACGATGAAGTCCATATTCAAATCTTCCCACTTTCAAGTAGGAATGCTAATGTCTTGAGATAAACCTCCCAGTTTCTAATGCTCAACTTTCACTTGTTGACAATTGGGACACTTAGCCACAAACTCCGCAATATCATTCTTCATCCCATTCCACCAATAGACCTTGCGCAAATCACGGTACATCTTGGTGGCTCCCGGGCGAATGAAATATCGAGAAATATGGGCTTCTGACAAGATTTGTTCCCTCAAGTAATCTATATTAGGGACACAAAAATGACCTTGATATCAAATCACACCGTCTCCCCCTTGGGAGAAGGCCTCAACGGACTTTTTAAGCACCGTTTCCTTTAATTCCACCAAAGTCGAATCAAGATCTTGCTTGGCTTTCACATCTGCCACAAAAGATGATTCGGAGCCATTGTGAACTATAGCACCAGCTTTAGTAGAGTCTACTAACTGAACACCCAACCGGGCCAATCTATGAAAATCTTGAACCAAATCTTTTTTATCATCTTCGATGTGAGAAACGCTACCCATAAATAACCGACTAAGAGCATCCGCCACCACATTCGCCTTACCGGGGTGATAAAGAATACTCATATCATAATCTTTTAATAACTTAAGACATCTTCTTTGGTGACGATTTAGATCCTTCTGATTAAACACATACTGCAAACTCTTGTGGTCGGTAAATACATCGACATGAACATCATACAAATAATGTCTCCAAATCTTAAGAGCAAACACAACTGCCACTAGTTCGAGGTCATGAGTAGGATAACTATTCTCATGAATCTTAAGTTGCCTTGAAGCATATGCAATGACTTTCCCATTTTGCATAAGCACACAGCCTAGCCCAATTCTCAAGGCATCACAATAAACAACAAAACCATCAGTCCCTTTCGGTAAAGTCAACACCGGAGCGGAAGTGAGTCTATCCTTCAATTCCTGAAAACTCTTTTCACATGCCTCAGATCATATGAACTTAGCCTTCTTTTGAGTCAAAGATGTCAATGGAGAGGCAATCGAAGAAAACCCCTCAACAAACGTTCTGTAGTAATCAGCCAAACCCAAGAAAATCCTAATATCCAAAGGGGATAGAGGTCTAGGCCAACTTTTTACCGCATCCGTCTTTTTAGGATCTACCTCAACACTCTTACTTGAAATAATATGCCAAGAAAAGCCACAGACCTTGACCAAAACTCACATTTACTAAAATTCGCAAAGAGTTGTTAGTCCTTGAGAATTTGCAACACAATCCTCAAATGATTGATGTGATCATCCTCACTTCTCGAATAAATCAATATATCATCAATGAACACAATCACAAACATGTCAAGGTATTGACTAAACACCCTATTCATCAAATCCATAAATGTTGCCGGAGCATTAGTCAAACCAAATGACATTACCAAAAACTCATAATGATTATACCGAGTTTGAAAAGCCGTCTTTGGAATGTCATCTTCTTTCACCCTCAATTGTTGATAACCCATCCGAAGGTCAACGTTGGAAAAGTAACTTGCTCCTTGACGTTGGTCAAACAAGTCATTTATCCTTAGAAGGGGATACTTATTATTAATGGTCACCTTGTTCAATTGCCGATAGTCTATACACATACGAAGAAAACCATCCTTCTTTCTAACAAACAAGACCGGAGCACCCCATGGAGAGATACCCGATCAGATGAAATCCTTGTCCAACAAATCTTTCAATTGCTCATTTAATTCCTTAAATTCTGCCGGGGCCATACGATAAGGAAGAATAGAGATAGGTTGCGTAGCTGGGAGAAGGTAAATACCGAAGTCTATTTCCCTTTTGGGAGGAATACCGGGTAAATCATCTGGAAACACTTCTAGAAACTCGTTAACAACGGGGATCGACTCAAGAGAAGGGGTTACGGAATCTACATCCCTCACCCTAACTAGATGGTAAATTCAAACCTTAGCAATCATCTTTATAGCTTTAAGACAAGAGACAAACTGAACCTTAGGCATAGAATTTTCCCCTTTCCACTCTAGGACAGGCTCATTCGGGAATTGAAACTTTACTACATGAGTTATACAATCAATAGAAGCATAACATGAATGCAACCAATCCATACCGAGGATAACATCAAATCCTAACATATAAAACTTTACCAGATCAACAAGAGTAACTCTATGGGACAAGGAAACGGGACACTTTATATAGACCCTCTTAGCCACAATAGAATCACCAATAGGAGTAGAGACAGAAAAAGGATCGAACAACACATCCGTAAGAATATCAAACCTCATAGCCACATATGGCGTCACAAAAGACAAGGTAGCACCGGGGTTAAGTAAAGCATAAACATCAAGTTGAAAGACTTTCAAAATACCGGTAACCACATCGGGAGAAACCTCTTGTTCACCACGAGTCTGAGGTGCATAGAATATGTTGTGCTTGGGAGCATTGGAACCCAAACCACTAGGGCCAGATGGAGGATTAGGTTGAGCCCTTTGACGATTATCTCCATCATTCTTAGCAACGAAAGGACAATATTATTTGTGGTCCATCTTACCACAGCCAAAACATGCATTGGAACCCGCTAGACACTTGCCCTCATGCTTCCTTCCATACTTAGCACAAATAGGTAATAAAGACCCACTACTATTTCCTCCTTGAGGGTTAGGGTTAGACACCCTATCTTTGTTGAACTTAGGGGGTACATTGGAGGAACCTTGACCGGAAAAACTTTGTCGGAACTTGGAACGACCATGTCCATCTGACCTCGAATAAGAGAAATTACCATCACCGATTTTAGCCCTCTTTGTCTCCCTAGACTTTTCCTTAAGTTTATCCTCTTCAATTTGTTGAGCATGAACCATGAGATGAGAAATGTCCATATCATTAATAAGCATGGCGGTACGACATTCCTTAACTACCATTTCGGACACACCCGAAATGAACTTACTCATCCTTTCCCTAGGATCGGCAATCATAGTAGGATCATATCGAGACAATTGTGTGAACTTCAAAGCATATTCCTTCACACGCATACTTCCTTGACGAAGGTTGATAAATTAAAGAACCTTATCCTCCCTCATCTCAAAGGGAAATAACCTATCAAGGAAAGCAACTTTGAACTTTTCCTAATCGAGAGGACCCACATCTTCTGGTCTCCCTTATTTCCATTGGTTAAACAAAACTTGAGCAACACCCTTAAGTTGATAAGCGTCTAATTCCGCCTTTTCCACCGGCGTCACTCCCATAATCATCAACACCTTCTACACCTCATCAATGAACTCTTGAGGGTATTCTTCAACCTTAGAACCATGAAACTCTGGGGGATTCATTCTAGTGAAGTCCCTCACTCTAGATGATGTTGTACCCATATTTGGGTTCACGGGGACCACAACCTCCCCATTGGCTTGGGCCGTCATGGCTTGGGCCAACATTTGAAAAACAGCCCTAAACTCTGCATTAGTCACTTGTTTGGCCAAAGGTCAGCCGGTGCTTGAGAAGGAGCTTCTTGTTCCACATATGCCCTCACATTCCTTCTAGTTTAAGCTCTTCGAGTAGCCATATCCTTTAGAACATCGGATAAGGATTAGGAGAGAGACCTTATAGAGTTAAAATCTATAGCACGACTTTAGAGTGATGAAAGAAGTGGAGTTTTCTAATTATCTTGTAGCCTCTCATTCATAAATGTGGCGCGCTTCACACTCATGAACAAGACTTTACTCGACGTTGTAATACCTTGGATTCGAGAAAATAAAAAAATGCAGCTTTCCAAGACCTGATGCCAGAACCACGGAAGCCACCGATGATCCATAGTCTGACACAAGATCCGTAGGTGGGGTCCGTCGTTGGGATCCAAGATTTAGGGATCTCTGATCCCACCCATGGCCGACCAGTACGGTCCGTGGTTGGACCTACAGACCATAGGTCTGGCCATAGGTGAGGGTCAACAGCCAATTAGAGGAAAATGGTAACTTCAAACGGTCATATCTTTTAGCACAAAATGAATTAGGTGATCCATGACCTATCAAATTAAATATAATTGACTCATCTTTCCAACGCCACCGAGTTTTCTAAAATCCAAGCTTGGAGTGAAAGTTATGCTCGTTTTAGTAAAGCCCTGTCGGGCAGACCATGAACCACGACCTCAGTCGATGGCTTGTAGTCCAAACGACGGTCTGTCACTCCCACCGTGGATGTCCTTCGTTAGCTTTTAAGTCAGGGTTGTTTTGGTCATTTCCTTATGTATTGGGGCACTTAAACTATGTCGTTTGATGCCTAAACTACGTAGTTTTAGTCAGTACTGATAACCTATTAAGACATACCTAGAACCCTCATTCTCCAAAATTCATCCAAATTAGAACGAAAAGAAGAGAAAGAGGTGCCAGTTTTTTCAAGAACAAGCAGCAGTGTTCTTCAAGTATCTGCCCAAAAATCCAAAGGATTTTTCAGTAGATTTCATCACCAAGTATGTGGAATTTCACTAGTGGGTTCCTTTCATCCACTAGGTCCCTAGAATTCAGTCAGTTCCTTGATTCTACATAGCTTGTTTAGACTTAGGGTTTGTAAAATCTTTGGAATTTGTTGTGATTTTAGTTGCGATAGAATCCACAGTCTAAATATCATGTTTTCTTGGAAACGATGCATAATTCGTTGTATAAAACTCAGAACCCTAGTTTGTGTAAATTTTCTTTGTTCATGAATTATACTTGCTAGGCCAGTTAAACAGAAAATCATGCTCTAGATTTGAAATGTCACATTCTCAGTATATAAATGTTGCATTCTCAATTAGCATATCAGTATTTTGAGCTATTCAGTATATAGTGCATTTTAGCTTAATATGTATTCAGTTGGGAGTAGACTTAGCACCGAGTTGGACTAGGGTTCAGCGTACCCTCATAATCCCAGAACTACGTGCCCGTGTAAATTATAAGTCCCCTCAGTTGGGCATCAAATTTAGTGATCAGGCCACAATCATGACTCTATACCCCTGGCAAGGTATATTGGGTCCTCTTGATGGGGCGTATACATCGGACTCCACATTTAGCTCACGTGGTTTATTTTGGTTAATAGTAACTCCCACAGTCAGACTCTTAGTGCATTTGACCAGGTTTTCAATATTTATATCAGTATACAGTTCAATATGTTATCTTCATGATTGGTATTTGATCATTGCATTCAGCTTAGCTTTTCAGTTATGTTTCAGTATTTATATTCTTGCTAAGATTATGTCATTTCTCAGTTATGCTTTGTTCAGCTCATATATATTGCTCAGCTTAGTATTCATATCCTGCATCTTTGTACATTCCAAGTACTAATGCAAACTCTGCGCTACATCATTTCATGATGTAGGTTCAGGTACTCAGCATCCGGATCACGCTTAGATCGATTCTTGGTCCGCATTCAGCAGCTTCAGTGGTGAGTCCTCATATTTTGAGGACAATAGACATGCTTTCATTTTAGTCATTATTTTTAGTTTCAGTTTTGTTAGAGTTAGCTGGGGGTATGTCCCAGCAACTCAACTTAATTAGAGGCTTTTCAGACATAGTAGTAGGTTCAGCTTGAGTTGCTAAATGGTTGTTTCAGTTATCACTAAACTCTTAGTTTATTTCACTTATATTCAGACTATTTGGGTTTTTCCCTATTTTCAGATATCCACTATTTTAGATTCCGCATGGTACATGTTTTACTTAGCTATTTTCAGTATGTTCACGATATGCCAGATTCAGGATTATCTTTGGGTCACTCGTGATCCTAGGTCCCGTGTTACGTCAAGAGGGTAGCATCGGGGCATGAAAAACTTGGTATCAAGGTATTAGGTTCAAGAGTCCTTGGGTGTCTGAAAGCTGCACTAAGTAGAGTGTCTTTCATCGGTATGACACCACATCTATGAGGAGGAGGCAACGAAGTGTTTTAAGAAAAACTTCACTTCCTTTGTTATTCTTATCATGCGTGAGGCATGATTCAACTTCTCCTTTCTAATCCATCATTATGAATTTTAGATCATGCCTCCTCGTAGAGCTAACACACAGAATGCTAACGCACATAATGCTAACGCAGTTCCTCCAGTCCCAAACCATGAGGCTACGAATGCAGAATTTTAGAATGTAATCCAGCTCTTGGCTCAGAGTGTAGCCAATCAGAACAATCAACAGACCCCAATTCCTGCAAACACGAATGGTGGATCAGCTGCAGCTAGGGTTCGAGACTTTGTTCGTATGAATCTGCCAGAATTTCTAGGGTCAAAGGTTGATGAGGACCCATAGAACTTCATTGATGAAGTCAAAAAGATCTTAGAGGTTATGCAAATGACTCGAAATGATAGGGTGGAGATGGCCTCCTACCAATTTAAGGATGTGGCTCATATCTGGTTCACTCAGTGGAAAGAAAATAGGGGTACGGATGCAGCACCTGTGACTTGGGATTGTTTTACTGGAGCTCTTCTGGATAGATTCTTCCTAAGGGAGTTGAGAGAAGCTAAGGCATAAGAGTTTATGAACTTGAATCAGGGTTCAATGTCGGTCCAAGAGTACGGGCTGAAGTTCACTCAGCTCTCCAAGTATGCTTCATACATGGTTGCCGATCCAATGGCACAAATGAGTAAGTTCTTGTTTGGGGTATCCGATCTGGTGAAGACCGAGTGCAGGAATGCTATGCTTCTAGGAGATATGGATATCTCCAGACTAATGACTCATGCGCAGCAGGTTGAGCGAGATAAGCTGAAGAAAATGGCTAAGGATAACAGAAAGTACAGAAGAGGAAATTATGAATACTCATAGTAAAAGTCGGGCGGTGGGAATCGCTCACAGTTTTAGCAAAGGTCTATAGCCCCAGCACCTTCATCAGCTAGTTCTCCATCCCCCAGGTTTTGACAGGATCGGAAAAGTAGGGCATCAGGCTCTAAGTCTCAGGGGAGTACTCCAGGTAACAGGAATTTCCCAACTTGTCCAAAGTGTGGTAAGAACCATCAAGGTGAGTGTCTTACAGGCAGGGAAGGGTGCTTTGGGTGTGGTCAGTCTGGCCATAGGTTGAAGGATTGCCTTTCTGCCAGGCAGGGGCAAGGAGTTAACAATAATAGGGCTTAGTCTACAGCTCCAGCAGCACCACCAGGTCACCCAACTCAGTAGGGTGCTCCGTCTGGTACAGGTGGTGGTCACCGCTAGAACATGTTGTATGCTCTTCAGGCTCGCCAGGACCAAGAAGGTTCTCCTGATGTGGTCACCGGTACGTTACGAGTCTTTCATTTAGATGTTTATGCATTGTTAGATCCAGGGGCTACACTGTCTTTTGTAACTCCCTATATAGCAGTGAACTTCGGTGTTAGTCCGGAAACTCTCTTAGAACCCTTCTCAGTCTCTACTCTAGTTGGTGACCCAGTTATAGCTAGACGGGTATAAAAAAATTTCCCTGTCACAGTTTTTCAGAAAGTCACCTCAGCAGACCTTGTAGAGTTAGAAATGGTAGACTTTGATATCATTATGGGCATGGATTGGTTACATTCCTGTTATGCCTCAGTCGATTGTAGAACTAGAATCGTTCGGTTTGAGTTTCCAAACGAGCCAGTCTTAGAGTGGAATGGTAGTAGTTCAGTGGCTATAGGTCGATTTATCTATTACCTTAAGGCCAGGAAGATGATATCAAAAGGGTATATTTATCATCTCGTTCGGGTTAAGGATTCAAACTCTAAAACCCCAACTCTTGAGTCATTCCTATAGTAAAAGAGTTTCCCGAAGTGTTCCCAGAAGATCTTTCCGAAGTGTTCTCAGAAGATATTCCCAGAGTTCCTCCCGAAAGGGAAATCGACGTTGGAATAAATCTCCTCCCAGATACCAAGTCTATTTTGATTCTTCCTTACAGAATGGCTTCAACCAAGCTTAAGGAATTTAAAGATCAGTTGAAAGACCTTCTAGATAAGGGCTTCATCAGACCCATCATAGTGTTGTTCGTGCACAAGAAAGATGGTTCTCTCAGGATGTGCATTGACTATTGTAAGTTGAACAAAGTCACAATAAAGAATAAGTATCCCATCCCTAGGATTGATGACTTGTTTGACCAACTTCAGGGTGCTAGTTACTTTTCTAAGATAGACCTCAGATCCGGCTATCATCAGCTCAGAGTCAGAGATAGTGACATTCCAAAGACAGCCTTCAGAACTCGGTATGGTCATTCTTAATTTGTATTTATGTCTTTTGGACTAACAAATGGTCCTGCATCTTTCATGGACTTAATGTATAGGGTGTTTAAATAGTATTTGGACTTGTTTGTCATCGTATTTATTGATGATATCCTCATTTATTCTCGAAGTGAGGAAGAGCATGCGACTCATCTAAGAGCTATTTTGCAAACCCTCAAAGATCCTCAGCTATTCGCTAAGTTCAGCAAATGTAAATTCTAGTTACAATCAGTCGCTTTCCTTGGTCATGTGGTATCCAGTGAAGGGATCTGAGTGGATTCTTAGAATATTGAGGCGATACAGCATTGGCCCAGACCCATCTCTCCAATAGATATCAGAAGTTTATTGAGTTTGGCCAGTTATTATCGGAGATTTGTTGAAGGATTTTCATCCATAGCTTTCCCATTGACCAAGTTGACTCAAAAGAAGATTAAATTTCAGTGGTTAGATGAGTGTGAGAAAAGCTTCTCAGAACTGAAGACTAGGTTGAATACAACTCCTGTCTTGACTCTACCAGATGGTTTAGACGGTTATGTGATTTATTGTGATGCATCCAGGGTCGGCCTAGGTTGTGTGTTGATGCAGCGAGGTAAGGTCATAGCTTATGCTTCTAGAAAGCTTAAGGTCCACGAGAAGAACTACCCGACTCATCACCTCGAGCTTGCAGCCGTAGTATTTGCCATAAAGATTTGGAGACATTACTTGTATGGGGTTCATGTTGATGTGTTCACAGATCATAAGAGCCTCTAGTATGTGTTCACCCAGAAAGAGTTGAATCTTCGTCAGAGGAGATGGCTTGAATTCCTCAAAGACTATGACATGAATGTGCTTTACAATCCTGGTAAGGACAATGTAGTGGTTGATGCTCTCAGCACACTGTCTTTGGGTAGTGTAGCCCATGTTGAGGAATAAAAGAAAGAGTTAGCCAAAGATGTTCACCGGCTTGCTCGCTTAGAAGTTTGCCTTACGGACACATCAGATGGTGGTGTGATAGTTCAAAATGGATCAGAATCTTCATTAATAGCGGAGGTTAAGGAAAAACAAGATAGTGATACTATATTACTTCAGTTGAAAGGTGCAGTTCATCAGCATAAAGTTGAGGTTTTCTTCCAAGGGGGAGATGGTGTGCTTCGTTACCAGGGTCGCTTATGTGTTCCTAAGGTGGGTGAGTTGAGGCAACAGATCCTTATAGAAGCTCATAACTCCAGGTATTCCATTCATCCAGGTGCCACTAAGATGTACCGTGATCTCCGGGAAGTCTTTTGGTGGAACGTCATAAAGGAGGACATAGAAAACTTTGTGGCTAAGTGTCCTAACTATCAACAGGTTAAGGTAGAACATCATAAACCAGGAGGTATGACTCAAGATATTAACATTCCTACATGGAAGTGGGAAGTGATAAACATGGACTTCATTATGGGTTTACCCCGCACTCTTAGACAACATGACTCCATTTGGGTGATAGTGGACAGAGTCACTAAGTCCGCTCACTTCTTAGCTGTCAAGACTACAGATTCAGCGGAGGACTATGCCAAACTCTAAATCATTGAGATAGTCAAGTTGCATGGGGTTCCCTTGACTATCATCTAGAGATAGAGGTCCTCAATTTACCTCTCATTTCTAGAAATTGTTTTAGAAAGGTCTTGGTACTCAGGTAAATCTCAGTACAACATTTCATCCACAGATGGATGGTCAGGTAGAGCGTACCATTCAGAACTTAGAGGACATGTTGAGAGCTTGTGTGATCGATTTCAAGGGTATTTGGGATGATCACATACCTCTCATAGAGTTCGCCTATAATAATAGCTTTCATTCTAGTATCCAGATGGCCCCGTATGAGGCACTATATGGGCGTAGATGCAGGTCCCCAATTGGTTGGTTCAAAGTAAGTGAAGCAGCCTTGATTGGGTCAGATTCAGTTCATGAGGCTATGGAAAAAGTTCAGCTCATCAGAGATAGACTAAAGACAGCTCAAAGTCGTCAGAAGTCCTATGCAGATGTGAGGAGAAGGGACTTAGAGTTTGAGATCGATGATTGAGTTTTCCTGAAAGTGCCACCTATAAAAGGGGTATTTAGATTTGGGAAGAAAGCGAAGCTCAGTCCCAGATATGTAGGTCCTTATAGAATCCTGAAACGGGTTGGTAATGTGGCTTATGAGTTAGAGTTGCCAGATGAACTAGCAGCGGTTCATCCAGTCTTTCACATTTCCTTGTTGAATAAGTGCATGGGTGATCCGGCATCAATAGTACCATTAGAGAGTGTGGCTGTGAAGGATAGCCTCACTTATGAAGAGGTTCTAGTTGATATTCTTGACCGTCAGGTTTGTAGGTTGAGAAATAAGGAAGTCGCTTTAGTGAAGGTTTTGTGGAGGAGTCAGTCCGTAGAGGGAGCTACTTGGGAAGCGGAAGCAGCCATGATTGCCAAGTATCCTCACATCTTTCCTTCCAATTCCATTTCAGCTTGAGGTACTACTTCCTCTCCAGTCTCTCAGTTTACTCCTAAGTAATTCAGTCTCAGTATCTTGTTCCCTCAGTTATTCTTGCATTTCAACATATTTGCATGTTCTTGGAACTCAGTTCAGTTAGATATTAGTTTCTAGTACTTAATGGTAGGGATTGCAGATCCTTCCCTCTATGCTCAGTTTGTTTAGACTTCATTCAAGGACGAATGTTCCCAAGGGAGAGATATTGTAACACCTCAGATTTGAGAAAATAGAAAAAATGCAGGTTTCCAGGACCTGGTGCAAGAACCACGGAAGCCACCAACGGTCCGTAGGTGGGGTCTGTCGGTGGGGTCCAAGATTTAGGGATCGTTGATCCCACCCACGGATGACCTGTACGATCCGTGGTTGGACCTACGGACCGTAGGTCTTGCCGTAGGTGAGGGTCAACAGCCAATTAGAGGAAAATGGCTATTGGGTCAACTTCAAATGGTCATATCTTTTAACACAAAATGAATTAGTTGGCTCATGACCTATCCAATTAAATATAATTGACTCCTCTTTCCAACGCCACTGAGTTTGCTAAAATCCAAGCTTGGAGTGAAAAGTTATGCTCTGTTTAGTGAAACCCTGTCGAGCAGACCATGAACCACGACCCCAGTCGACGGCCTGTAGTCCAAACGACGGTCCGTCAGTCCCACCGTGGATGGCCTTCGTCAGCTTTTAAGTCAGGGTCGTTTCGGTCTTTTTCCTATGCGTTGGGGCACTTAAACTACGTCATTTGATGCCTAAACTACGTTGTTTTACTCAATCTAAGCCTAATAACGTAGTCAGACATACCCAGAATCCTCATTCTCCAAAAATCATCCAAATTAGAACAAAAAGAAGAGAAAGAGGCGCCAGTTCTTTCAAGAACAAGTAGCAGTGTTCTTCAAGTTTCATCCCCGAAATCCAAAGGATTTCTCCGTAGATTTTGTCACCAGGTATGTGGGATTTCACTGGTCATTTCCTTTCATCCACTAGATCCCTAGAATTCAGTCAGTTCCTTGATTCTACATTGCTTGTTTAGACCTAGGGTTTGTAAAATCTTAGGAATTTGTTGTGATTTCAGTTGCTAAAGAATCCGCAGTCTAAATACCATGTTTTCTTGGAAACGTTGCATAATTTCTTGTATAAAACTCAAAATCCTAGTTTGTGTAAATTCTCTTAGTTCATGAATTATACTTGCTACGTCAGTTAAACAGAAAATCATGCTGCAGATTTTGAATGTCACATTCTCAGTATATAAATGTTGCATTCTCAGTTAGCATGTCAGTATTTTGAGCTATTCAGTATTTAGTGCATTTTAGCTTCATATGTATTTAGTTGGGACTAAACTTAGCACCGAGTTGGACTAGGGTTCAACGTACCCTCATAGTCCCAGAACTACGTGGCCGCGTAGGATTATAAGTCCCCTTTGTTGGGCATCAGTATTAGTGATCATGCCACAGTCATGCCTTTATACCTCTTGCCAGGTATATTGGGTCCTCTCGATTGGGCGTATACATCGGACTCCACGTTTAGCTCACGTGGTTTATGTCGGTTAATAGTAGCTCCCACAGCCAGACTCTTAGTGTATTGACAGGGTTTTCACCATTCACTTCAGTAATCAGTTCAGCATGTTATTTTCATGATTAGTACTTGGTCATTACATTCAGTTCAGTTCTTTTCAGTTATACTTCAGTACATATACATATCCTTGTTCAGATTATATCATTGCTCAGTTATGCATTGTTCAGCTTATATAATTATCCAGTCTATATTGTTGTTCAACTTATATATATTTGTTCAGCTTAGTGTCTATATCTTGCATGCTCAGTACATTCCAAGTATTGACGCATACTCTGCGCTACATCCTTTCATGATGTAGGTTCAGGTACTCAGCATCCGGATCATGCTTAGATCGATTCCCGGTACACATTCAACATCTTCAGTGGTGATTCTTCATATTTCGGGGACAATAGACATGCTTTCATCTTAGTCTTTACTTTCAGTTTTCAGTTTTTGTTAGAGTTAGCTGGGGGAATGTCCTAGCAACTTAACTCAGTTAGAGGCTTTTCAGACATAGTAGTAGATGTAGCTTGAGTAGTTAAGTGGTTTTCAATCATCACTAGACTTTCATTATATTTTATAAATTCAGACTAGTTGGGTTTTTCCCCACTTTCAGTTATCCATGGTTTTAGATTCCGCATAGTACATGTCTTATTTAGTTATTCTCAGTATGCTTGATATATGCCAGACATAGGGTTAGCTTGGGGTCACTCGTGATCCTAGGTCCCGTGTTACACCAAGGGAGTAGCCTCGGGGCGTGACAGACGTGGCTTATGATACTTCCTAGGACCTTTCTAAATCTTGTGCTCTGATTACCAAGTTTGTCACGACCCAAGGTGGCCCCTAGGCGTAACATGACGTATAAGACCCCTAGAGGCCCCATACAATCCACTTAGCTTTCGTCATATAAGATAATAGAATAAAGAGATTTGAAAGATAGTTTAAACATAGCAAAGTTTTATAGAGAAAAGCAGAAATCTAAACATCCTCTCAAAGCCATTTAGTACATAAGATTGAATCTGGGCGTAGCTATACATCATGTTCCAACACTGAAAGTAAGGAAAGACTGAAAATAATAAATGTCCGGTCCTCTAAGCATGAGGACTCACAAAAGCTCGAAATCTACTCAAGGGACTCTAGCCACGAAATTGGAACCCTGACTGTCAGACCCTACTTTTAAGGAAATGTAGGCAAGACTATGTGTTAGTACAAAATATGTACCAAGTATGATAGTCATGCATAAAAATATATAAATCATGCTAAAAAGGGACGATTTCATGAGCATGCAATGATCAAGCTAAAACATGAATCTTGAATGTTAGAAAACATAAGTCGTAAAACTTGATCAATGCAAGTGAACATCATCTTAAATCATATGTAAGATACTTCTTGAAGTAACCTTAGTTCATCTTAGTTTGCTTGTGGGTAGTAGCCTTAGCTGTCATTTAAGACCATGTGAGCTATCAACATAGAATTCGGTGTCTTCCTCACCGAAAGGGTTGTCCCACTTGCCAAGGTAAGGACCATGAACTTCTTGCTTATGTGGATCCATTAGCTAATGTCTATCTAGACAATCCTATGTTGGCACATAGTTTATGGGACACGGGTAATTGCCACTTGTCAACTCAGTACTAAGCTTAACTTCCACAGAATAGTTCTTAATCATATTCATCTCAGCTATTAAAGGAACATGGGTGATCGCCTCTTGTCCTTATATCATATGACATGAATAATTGCCTTTTGTCTTTCAATTAGAGAGCATGGGTAATCGCCCCTTGCCTAAACATTAGAATAGATCCTTAACATTGGTTCATTTTAGGTAAGAAGACCTTTCAACCCTAAGAACCCTTATTATGTGAGAAATTTTTTCACAATTAAGCTTTCATGTGTATATGAGAAATCCTTTCAACAACACAATAATAACAACATCATTGATACTTCACTCTCAAAGCATCCTTACAATATTTACATAAATTTCATAAGAACATGTTTGATTTCATAAGAACATGTTTGATTTCATAAGAACATGTTTGATTTCATAAACTCTTCTTTCATAATGCAAAACTCACATCATATGATCATAACTTGGAAAATATGGAAATTACATGGGTTCATGAGGGATCATTATAAAAACATGATATTAACTCAATTCATGCATAAGAGATCATAAATCAATCAATTAAATCAATAATTAAGAGAACCTATAACATAGAAGAAAAACCCTAACTCAATTGGGGATTTCTAACTTTGAAAGTTGGAGAAGTTGGGAACTTCATGGAGAAAAGGGCTCCACGGATGAAAACCATCATACCTCAATGCCAATTGCTTAACTTCAATGGTGTAATTGGAGACTTGGCTTGAAACCTTAGGTTGAACCCTTCTTCTTCAAGCTTTCTAGAGAGAGAAATATTTGAGAGGAAGACTTGTTCTTCTTTTGTAAATTTGAGAGAATAATTTCAATTGGGAAATTTTGGGGTTAAGAACACTTATAGAGGGGTTTTGGTGAAGGGTAAAATGACATAGTATTAGGCTAGAATAATTAGGAAAAGACCCAAAAGCCCTTGAGAAAATAACTGCCGACCCAGTTGACGGTGGAGACCTACGGTCCGTGGGTCCACCTACAGACCGTACTATCCCTCCGTCGATTGGTTCAGAAGCTACTGATTTTGGACCTCAAATGACGGGACCCACCCACGGGCCATGGTCCAATTGACGGGCTGCGGGTCCCAATTGTGGTCCTCAACTTCCGACCTCAAAATCTCTCTAAGTCTAGGACTCACCTACGAAACTTATTTACGGCTCGTGCATTTAACGACAGACCGTCCTGGTGGACTGTTGAAAAATACAGACAACTTGACATTTTGGAAAAATTGACTGACCAACCACAGACCTGACCTACGGTTCGTGGGTCTTTCCACCGGCTGTGGATGGAACCATAGGAACTTGCACCAGATTTCTAAAAACTGAATTTTCCTATCTTTTCGACTCCGAGATGTTACAATACCCCTAACATCCACAGATATATTCCAAGAAATTTCCCACACTCCATCCAAAACCTTCTTGATTATTAACGAATCAGTTTCCAAAACCAAAGGTAGATAGTTGTGACTCAGGCAATACATTAATCCATATTTAAATATTTTCACTTCAGCCTCCAAAGCAGAACACAAAGCAAAGCTTTTAACCTTTGCAAATACAAAGTCTCCTTGTGCATTTCTGATACAGAATGCCTTGGAACTGAGTCCAGTATTACTCTTGATAGACCCAACATTATTACACTTGTAGCTTCCTATCCCTAGGAGGCATCCATTATACTGCTTTACTGATGGACAGAGGTGTGTAATTTTCTAGGAATTGCACTATATTAGGCCAGTTAATAGGCATTCCAGCTAGCAATGGGTATCTATTGATGTCCATCAAATATATATTCCTGTTAACCTCTGTCTACATTGCACCTCTCGACATTCTTCCTCCATGTTTAATTACATTTCTCATTTTCCAGATTTGCCATATAATAAATGTTAGAATTTGCCTATATAATGGTATTAGCTTTGGTCCACTACCTTTTTCCCACCATTTACAAATGGTTTGCCTGAGTTGGATAAAAGGACCATGTAATCCAGATGCCCCTGCAAATATCTTCCATAGATAGTTGGAATCAGGACAAGATATAAATAAATGATTAATGGATTCTTGAGCCTCCGTAGTACAACAACAACATTCCACATAATCAGAGATCATGTTTCTGACTAACACTTCTCCTTTGGGAATTCTTTTAAACCATATTCTCCATAGCAAAAAAGATATCTTAAAGGGAATGCCCTTTTCCCATATAAACATTATATATTTTAAGGGGTCCTTTCTACTTTTAACAATCTCCCAAGCACTACCAACAGAAAAGCTTCCCTTACTAGTAGGCATCCATCAAGGCTTATCCCTTTCTTCATATATCTGGTATTCCCCCATTGCAGACTGAATGTGAGCACACATTTCTTCATTGAATAGTCAAGCCATCATATCACCATTCCACCTTCCCTCACTTCTAATCTAATTAACCTCTTCTAGGTTCATATTAGGGATATGATTTAGAGGTAAAACACATTGAAGGGCAACTAGTTGTGTCCATTTATCATACCATAAGCTGGCATGACCCCCTCTGTGCTCCACCAAATTTCTTGATCAATGTAATCCCTAGCTATTAACATCATTTTCTAAACATGAGAGCCCACTCCACAACTTGAGGCGTTTGCCTCTTACAATACTTATTCCACATGAAGTTGGACCATAGAGAATTTTTTGTCCTGGAATTTCACCATAGTTTTGCAAATAAAGCTTTAGAAATATCAAATAAGGACCTAAAACCAAAACCTCCTTTCCCTTTGGGTAAACATATATCCTCCCAGGTAATCCAATGTTTAGCTCTGCCACCTTCCTTGGAAATCCAAAGAAATGTTGCAAAACACCTCTGTATATCTATAATCACGCACTTAGGTGGAATAAGTACTGATAATAAGTAGATAGGGATACTCTGTAGTACATTATTTATCAGCACTACTTTACCACCAAAAGAAAGCAATTTACCTTCCAACATCTGCAGCTTGTTCTGTATCTTCTTAATCAACTCATTAAAATGAGTTTTTCTCTTCTTTGCAAGATCAATAGGTCACCATAGATATATCAAAGGAAAACTTCCTTTTCTTAGTCCAGTGACATCCTCTACCACTTGCACATGAGCATAAGCAGCCTTACAAGACATAGAATAAACTTTTGTCCTTATTAATCTTCTGGCTAGACTGCTCTTCATATTCCTTCAACAATCATAATATGTAGTAATGACTTCCTTTTAGTTGTTTCAAAGATAATAATGTCATCTGCATAAGCAAGATGATTTAACTTATCACTCCACTTGGGCATTCCATATCCAACATAATCAGCTTCCAAAAACAGTTAATTTAGTGCCCTAGTAAGTGCTTCAACAACAATAATGAATAGTGCAGGGGATAAAGGATCTCTCTGCTTCACCCCTCTTGTAGAATGGAAAAAAACCTTGAGATTGACCATTGCTGAGAATAGAATGCCAGTTATTGGCAATCAACCTCCAAATCATATCCACCACCATAGAGTTAAAACCCATCTTTGTCAGCACCTCCACCAAGAATCTCCAATTCACCCTATCATATGCCTTAGCCATGGCTAATTTAATTACCACATTAGCTGGCTTTTATCTTTTACCATTGTCGGTAATGATCTCTTGAGCCAGTCGCATATTTTCAGATATATTTCTACACTTCAAAAACCCAGTCTGATTTTGAGAAATCAATCTAGGAAGTATCCCTTCCAGCCTGTCATGCAAAGTTCTAGAGATCACTTTTTTGATGAAATTATTTAAACTAATTGGTCTTAAATCCAAAAAGTTCTGAATGTAATCCTTTTTTGGTATTAAGATCAAATTAGTGTGAGTAATTGATTTAGGTAATGAGTTTCCCTAAAAGAAGGCCTGAACAATATCCATAATGTCTGCCCCAACAATATCCCAACACAATTGATAGAAATAACCAGTGAATCCATCAGGTCCACAAGCACTATCACTATTAAGTTCAAACACCACTCTCTTGATCTCATCTTCTCCAGGAATAGCATTTAATCATAAATTATCATCATCTGACACATTGGGGCACATATGCTGCAAAAGAGATAAGTTATTAGTAACACCAACTTATGTAAACTGGTTTTGAAAAAAAATTATTGCCTCAGATGCAATCTCTTGATCTCCTTCAGTCCAGTGCCCATCATATTTCTACAACCATTTTAGAGTTAATCTCTTTCTCCTTCACTTCACTAAACAATGAAAGAATTTAGTGTTCTTATCCCCCTCGGTAAACCACTGAATACTAGCTTTTTGCCTCCAAAACTCCTCTTCATAATGAATATATAGTTTGTATTCAGCATGTGCTTGATGAAGAATAACCCTGTTCTCGGATGTTGGTTGTTGTTCAAACAGCTCCTCCTTTAGTCTCACAATCTCCTCTCTAATTACCAATTGCTTGAAGATATCACCAAATGCTTCCCTGCTCCATTTAGCAAGTGTTAACTTAGTTCTCTTTTGCTTTAACTTCCATTGAATGAAAACATCCCCTGAGTATTCCCCCTTCTAACTATCCTTCACCACTTCTTTAAAATCACCATTTTCTATCCAGAATTTCAAAAATCTAAAAGGTTTCTTAAAGGTATGTACAAATCCTCCACAAGTAAGTAACAAAGGGGCATGGTCAGAACCAGTCCTTGCTAGATGTTGAATCTCCATGTTGCCAATAAAATCTTGCAAAGCTTAGTTAGTGATCACCCTATCTAATCTCTTGAAGAAATAATTTTCATCTGATATTCCATTCCACCAAGTGAATGGACTTCTAGAGAAGTGAATATCTACTAGCTCACATGAATTAATACAAAAGTCAAAATCTTCATACTCTTGCGGGTACACAGGGAGACCTCCTATCTTTTCTTCATCTCCCAAAATTACATTAAAGTCTCCCCACACCATCCAAGGCATTGGATAGTTACTGCTAATGGTATATAGATCATCCCATAGCTCTAGTCTCTCTTGATGGTAGTCATTAATTGTTTGCAATTGTTTGCCATCCCCAGCCTTCTCTTGAAGTTTTGTATGTGTCTAGTATCCTGAAAGGGTTCCATTAAAGCAATTAGGAAAAACTTATGATGCCTATTCAACATTTGCACTCTATGGAGTGCATTTTGAGTTCTCACTGATCTTATATTCCAGAATAAGGCTTTCATGATCATTTATCAGTTGACTTCACTCTCCTTTTTGCTTGTTTTCTTGTTGGCTGGACATCTATGTCCCTCTTAGTTTTACCTTTTTGCCTTTGGATAAAACTAGAGGTGATAATCATGCCTCTTTACACACTTTTCCTGTAATTTTATCACTTTCCTGCTCCTTTCTATCTTCGCCACCCCCGCCTTAGTATTTGCATTAAGACTATCTACCTCTTTGTTATCAAGTGCTTGATGAGATACTACTACATGTAATTTCACCATTGGCTCTGTTTTCATACTACCATTATCAATAGTTAATGTTGATTTCCCTGACTTTTCCTTATATATTAGTTCCCATGTTGTTGTTGTTTCAGGTGGAAACCTCCCCTCAATTTCTGCCCCTGCAATCTGAAGTGGTATCTGGTATGTGGCTTCTTCTAACTCTTTCATCAATCTCAAATCTTGTGCTTGGGCCTCATTATTTGTAGCCATCACCAAGGCTTGTACTTGTACTACTTTTTGATTTTGTGTTTCTTCTCTAATCTTGTGGTCAATATTTTCAGGTGTTCCTACCAAATGACTTTCATTATCTCCTTCATCAGCCTCTATCAGCTCCTCCGGTTGCTGCCTTTGTGGCTGATCATTAGCTACCACAATTGCTGATGACTGACCTCCTTCTCCTTTTTGTGATTGTGTTGTATTCTCAAATACATGTTTGACCCATTCTTTGGTTGATATTTGTTTCATGTCCTTGGCTGAGACAACCAACTTTGTAGTAACCTTATTTTCATATTTGATACCATTTACTTCCTCCTCTTCATTCTCCTTGTCGAGGGCATCAAAGGCATTCCTGGTGTGTAATTTCTGATCAGACACGGGTCCCTGTCCAAGGCATTTGCCTACTGCATTACCCCATGTTCCTTTTCTGTTAATAGGTTGCCTATATCTTCGTACCACTCTTCTCCTACTTGCTGCCTGTTTTGTGCTCACGTCTTCGGTACAATCCCTTTGTTGTTCATGTTGTCTCTCCCCTTCACTATCTGTTGTGTCCTTATTTAACTCTGGATGTAGTATCATGCACACCTCATCTCCATGGTCTTGTACCTTGCATTGTCTATAATATTTAGGCAGTGTATCATAGTGTATCTTAATTTTCCCCAACGTAGATTCTTTGGTCTTCTCATTGATAATCTCCATCTCCACATGTTTAGGAATCTTAGCTAATATATCTACTTGCACTTTGACCCTCAGGCAACTTGGCCTAGTTTTGTTAATGGTGGCCATGTCCAGGTGCAGTGGTTTACCAGCTGCCATGGCTAGGGAGAATAGGGCTTCCTTAACAAAATATGTTAGTTTTAGATTCGGAAATGCGATCCATGTCATATTTTGTGTTGTTTCCTCATCAAATCTAAATTTAGCATTATATATAAGAGGCCTCATAGTGTACGAATATATGTCCTTAGCCAATATATAATATATGTTCTTAGACATCAAATTAATGAAGTCTTCCTACAGAACCAACCTGATGAGAATATATCTATTTCTTAGCAAACCTATCTTACAATCTCCCGTGATGTTACATTGATTCAGGATTAAAGTTATGAGTTCCTCAAGGTCTGGCCATCCATATGAAAACTTCCCAACCACAGTATATTGAAGATTTTCAATAACATTCATTCTATCAACTTCTTCCCCCATCCACAAGATTCTAGGAATTTTGTTATGATATGATACTTTCTTCAACGGAATAGGCTCAATTTCATTCATTTGTGTTTGTTTTTGAGTACGTCCCCTAAGTGAATTGGCATAGTCCTTGCCTGGACGATCCTCACTAGGTAACACCTTAGGCACGAGATTCATATCAACTATCTTACTGGTTGTTAAAGGTGGAAAATTGGATTCTTGTAATACAATCGACTGACCAGCCCCAAGAGAAGGCTGGCCAGAGACCAGATTTGCCATTATTTCTGATACCAGAAGGTAGTGGCAGCGCTAGAGGGCTCTCCGGCGGCGCTAGAGAATTAATGTTATTTTTAAATTTAGTTCTTGCATGTTCAAATCTCACTAGCTGCAATTAAAACAAAAAATTAATTTTGCCATTGATTATTTAGACCATAAAGTTCTTTGATGTACATGATGATTTTAATATAATTTTTTCGTTGTTGTTCACATATTTATTTACCATACTAGGAGGCATGGCCCGCGTCAGCATGGGCCCAACACCATAAATGTTTAGAGTATATGAGTATTACTATGAACAATTAGAGTGTATAATTTGATATTGTTATTGTTTGAGTGACTCGATTGATTAGTGTATTATAACGTTTGAAATGTAATTATAGTAAGATGCACATATGGAGGAAATCATTAATATACTAAAGAAATTTGAAAAGATAGAACTTCATAAACTTTTTACATAAGTTTTATAAGATAGTTATGTACATTTTTTACATGATAATAAAGTGTTAGGCATCTTGTTGAAGGTTAGCTAAGGTGTAGTCTCGATTGTGCTATTAAATTAAAACTTGGTACATAAGGCGTAAAAGATAATGTATTAGCATTCATATACATGAAAGAAGGTATACAATTTGTACAGAAACTAAATAACATTAAAAAAGTAAATATTCCACAAAGTAATTAAGGAAACATATTTTAAAAGAGAATTGTTTAAATGTAGTAGAAAGAATTTGTTCTATGATAAAATGAAGAAGAATAACAAAAGCATATATAAAAATATAGAGCAGAGTAACTGAAAAATGTCATAACAATTTAGAAAGTGAATAAAAATAATAAAATAGTAACATTCGGTAACATTGGTTCTTACTATTCATTACAAATTAACAAAAAATCCCAAAAAAACAAATAAGGAATACAATATTGCTATGTAGTTTGGTTCTGCCATAGAAAACTTTAAATGTTTAAATATGAGTATGCTCATTTATGTTTAATAGAATAGCTTTGCAGCAAAACGAAAGGGAAATCGTCAAGAGCAATAACTAATAAAGTTTTGTTATTCTTTATCATAAAAATTAAGGAATTCTATTATTGTGCTGCCAATAAAAAAGGGGCAAAATAAATGTTAATTATCTTTTTTCCTTGTCAAATTTATTGCTTGTGATTAGAAAATCAAAGCTGCATGTTTTTTGGGCTATCAAATCTATAATTTTTGTACATTTGTTCATCTTTTCACCTCAAATTTGCAGATCGAACAGAGATCCAAAAACAAAAAAATATCTATGTACTCTAGTTAGAGGGCAAAAAACCGAATTGAAACCTTTTTCATTAGAAATTCTCGAATATGGAGTGATAACACCCCAACGTAAAACTCAAAAAATAGAACTCTATGGTTAAAAACGAAAGTTGCAAGTATTTGGGTTATTAGATCTGTAAGTTTTCTACATTTGTTTATTTATTTTTTCACCTCGAATTTGAGGAACCAACAAAGATTCAAAAGTAAGAAAGTCTCAATCTACTCTAATTAGAGACACAAGAATCAAATTGAAGCTTCTTCCGTAAAAAATTCTCGAAGATCTAGAAGAATCTTAAAGCGAAACTCAAAAAATAGAACCTAATAACAGGAGATTTGGTATAATCTTTTAGCCAAAAAAACATACCTTGATAGAACAACACTACCACATAGAGAATAAGAGAGTTCTAGCCTATACAGATACACACAAAGGAGAAAACAGAGAGAATAGATAGAATTATGAATGCTACGTGTTTATTTCACAGATACTGCGTTTAAGTTTTACAATAGGTGCAGGATACGTAACATAAAGATAAAATCATACACATATTAGGTTAATGGGCAAATGACTGAAATACCCTTATTTTCAATTTAATTGACAAATAATAGACATGTTGAAACTGTTTCTTCCAATATATAGAAATAGAAAATAGAAATATATGTAGGATAAAGATTCATTCTGAATATCAATAGTAAGATGCAATATTTGGTATGTCTTTTTTTGTGATTTCTTTCTCGAGGCATGATTAGAGCACTGCTACCCTTCTTGGAAGGTGAGTAGAGTTTCTTATAGGTTTTCCTTTTTCTTTTCTTAATTTAAAGATAAGTGTCAAAAATACACTTTGACTACATTTTTTGAGTTTCATACCTAAACTATTGAGAGTGTGAGTTTCATACCTAAACATATGTATGGTCTCTTGACCATTACATTGTTCTGTTTCCTATTTCGGAATAATTTCAAAATGAATTTAGCTCGAAGGTCTTTTTAAGTTTTTCTAGTCTAGTCTAGAAATAAAAGAGAGAAGAATGATTAAAGGGTGTGTTTGATTTTATGATTTTCTATGTTTGGTTAAATTCCTTAAAAATGAGAAAAATGACTTTCCTAATGAAAGTAGGGAAAACAAGTTGAATAAGTAGCATTCCAAGTTTATTATCTCTTTTCCCACCCAACCAATCCCTCCAACTCCATCCCTTGACCATCCCCACTTTCCATTTCATTGGGTCTTCATAAAAAAAAATTATTAGATAACATATAGATGCTTTTGAAATACTTTCTCCATTTCAAAAACTGAAACCTTGGTTTGACTTGACATAAAGTTTGAAAAAATAAAGAATTTTTTTCAATCTTGTGGTTCAAAATTAAAGTTATATCAAAATGTTTTTTAATCTTATGGTCTTAAGCATGCCATGTAGAAAATTGAAACCAAAGTGTTGCCAAACAATGAAATGAATTAATTTTTAAAACAAACTAAAAAAAAAAAATCATTCTTTTTTAAATGAAGAGAATATTATATTGTAGCTTACTTACCAAACAATAAAAATAAGTAAAACAAAATAGATGTTATAAAATAAAGATATTAGAAGTGAAATAACAAAGAAAGAGAGAGAAAGAGTAATAATATTTTTCCTTCAAATATTTCAATGTCTGTGTGTTTCTACAGATAAGAGGAATATATATAGAAGGTAGGAGTGTATTTTTAACCCTACAAAGTCAAGAACGAAATCTTCAAAGACATGTTTAAATCCATAAAGTCATGAATTGTGAATTCGCTATAGGACATCCATATTTCATTATTTACAACACTCTCCCTTGGATGTTTGTGTACAAAGAAATTCTTGAAGAAGAAGAGAGTGTGTAAATTGTTATTCTTAATACACACTGTTTGCTGCCTCGTTATAAACCTTACCAAGAAAAATCTTGTAGGACAAAATAATCTTTGTTAAGAAAAAAAGAGTGTAGTGCATATTTACCCCCTCTAAAAATATCATTTAATATCTCGAACACGACGCATTCCAATTTTATATCTTAGTTTC
The DNA here is from genome assembly GCA_029582245.1 of Solanum etuberosum. Lineage (NCBI taxonomy): Eukaryota > Viridiplantae > Streptophyta > Magnoliopsida > Solanales > Solanaceae > Solanum > Solanum etuberosum. Next base: position 9,889 of record JAJONR010003003.1, on the reverse strand, counting down.
TCAAAGGTTGAAGTTGGCAATATCTTAGTAAACATATCTGCTAAATTATTACTTCAGCGAACTTGTTGAACATCTATATCACCTTTCTTTTGAAGATCACGAGTGAATTTTTTTTGGGTGAAATGTATTTTTTTCTATCTCCTTTAATGTATCCTACCTTTAGTTGAGCTATACATGTGTCACGACCAAAGGTAGCCCCTAGGCGTAACATGGCGTATAGGACCCCGGAAGGCCCAATACAAGCCACTTAGCTTTCAACATATAAGATAATAGAATAAAAGAGATTTAAAAGACAGTTTCAACATGTAAGAGTTTTATAGGGAAAAGCGGAAGTCTAAACATCGTCTCAAAACCATCTAGTACATAAGAATGAATCTGAACGTAGCCCGTACATCATGTTCCAAAACTGAAAGTAAGGAGACTGAAAATAATAAATGTCCGGTCCTCGAAGCATAAGGACTCACCAAAGCTCGGAATCTCCTCAAAGAACTCTAGCCACGAAATGGTGAACCCTGACTGTCGGACCCTACATTTGGAGAAATGTAGGCAAGAGTATGCGTTAGTAAAAAATATGTACCAAATATGATAGCCATGCATAAAAACATATAAGGTCATGCTAAAAAGGGACAATTTCATGAGCATGCAATGATCAAGCTAAAATATAAATCTTGAATGTTAGAAAACATAAGTCGTAAAACATGATCAATGCAAGTGAACATCTTAAAATATACGTAAAATACTTCTTGAAGTAACCTTAGTTCATCTTAGTTTGCTTGTGGGAAGTAGCCTTAACCGACATAGAAGACCATGAGAGCTATCAACATGGAATCCGGTGTCTCTCACACCGGAAAGGATTTGTCCTACTTGCAAAGGTAAGGACCATGAACTTCTAGCTTATGTGGATCCACTAGCTAATGTCTATCTAGACAATCCTATGCTGGTACATAGTTTATGGGACATGGGTAATCGCCACTTGTCCTCTCGGTAATAAGCTTAACTTCCACGGAATAATTCTTAATCATATTCGTCTTAGCTTTTAAGGGAACGTGGGTAATCGCCTCTTGTACTTACATCATGTAAACATGGGTAATTGTCTCTTGTCTTTCAATTAGAGAGCATGGGTAATCACCTCTTCCCTCAACATTAGAATATCTCCTTAACATTGGTTCATTTTAGGTGGGAAGACCTTTCAACCCTATGAACCCATTATGTGAGAAAATCTTTCATAATCAAGATTTCATGTGTATATGAGAAATCATTTAAACAACACAACAATAACAACATCATTGATACTTCACTCTCAAAGCATCCTTAATACATTTATATAAATTTCATGAGAACATGCTTGATTTCATAAACTCTTCTTTCATAATCCAAGACCCACATCATATGATCATAACTTGGAAAAATATGGGAATTACATGGGTTCATGGGGGATCATCATAAAAATATGGGATTAACTCAATTCATACATAAAAGATCATAGAGCAATAAATAATTAAAAGAACCCATAACATAGAAGAAAAACCCTAACTCAATTGGGGATTTCTAACTTTGAAAATTAGAGAAGTTGGGAACTCCATGGAGGAAAGGGCTCCATGGATGAAAACCATCATACCTCAATGCCAATTGCATAACTTCAATGGTGGAATTGGAGACTTGACTTGAAACCCTAGGTTGGACCCTTCTTCTTCAAGCTTTCAAGAGAGAGTAATATTTGAGAGGAAGACTTGTTCTCCTTTTGTAAATTTGAGAGAATGATTTCAATTGAGGAATTTTGGGGTTAAAAACACTTATATAGCGGTTTTGGTGAAGGGTAAAATGACATAGTATTAGACTAGAATAATTAGGAAAAGACCCAAAAGCCCTTAAAAAATTTAACTGCCGACACCAACGATGGCCAGACCGACGGTCTATTGGTCAAACCACGGAACATCCTGTTAGGGCGTCGTTTGGATGAGAGGCTAGGATTTGAGGCTTTGATCGACGGACCTTATCCACGGACCTTGGGTCCAATGACAGTCCGTTGATCCCGGCTATGTATCCTGACTTTTGATCAGAATTTTTCTCTAAGTATGGGGCTAACCTACGAGACCTACCTACGAATCGTGAATTGGATGACGGACCGTCCTGTTGAACCGTTGAAAAATACAGAAAACTTGACATTTTGGAAAAACTAACTGCTAACCACGAACTAGACCTATGGTTTGTGGGTCGTTCAATGGACCGTGGATGGCATCGTCAGGACTGGCACATATTTCTGAAAACTGAAGTTTTCCTATCTTTTCGAATCCGAGGTGTTACATTATCTCCCCTTGGGATCATTCGTCCTCGAATGGGATTCAAGACATCATAAGGAGGGTAGTAACTTAAACCTAACAACCCAATATGCATGCAATTACATAAATTCACATATTCGAGGAGGAAAAATCAACTCCAAGCTAAAGCATGTTCAAATCATCATATCACGAAGTCTATATGCAACCCATACTCAAATGCACATAAACATGTAGAAATCAATCAAGTTGACTCATTTTCTAAAAAATTAAGCCTTTTCATGAACATGCATAAATGAGGAAATCATGGGAATATCTAAGACACATGACACCAAAAGAGTAAACCATGAGGAACTCAATACCTCAAGCTAGAGTAGGGGTAGAAGGAAAGAGATGAGGATAACAGGTCATCATACCGGCCTCGGCCTCCCAAGTAGCACCCTCAACTAATTGATTCCTCCACAAAACTTTTACGGAAGCAACTTCTTTATTTCTCAACATCTTGACTTGCCGGTCTAAAATCTCAATCAGAAATTCCTCATAAGAAAGATTATCCTTAACTCCCAAATCTTATAAGGGGACTATATTTGTCGGATCGCCAACACATTTCTTCAACAAGGAGACATGGAAAACTGGATGCACGGATGCCAATTCATTCGACAATTCAAGTTCATAAAAAACCTTACCAATACCTCTCAGAATCTGATATGGGCCTACATATCGGGGACTAAGCTTTCCTTTCTTACCAAACCTCATTACACTCTTCATGGATGAAATTTTTAGGTAAACCCAATCATTCACATTAAACTCAAGATCTCCTCTTCTAACATCGGCATAGGACTTTTGTCGACTTTGAGCCGCCTTCAACCTTTCTCTAATGAGCTGAACCTTCTCCATAGCCTCATGTACCAACTCAGGACCTATTAGAGAGACTTCACTCACTTCAAACCAACCTATAGGAGATATACACCTCCTACCATATAGGGCCTCAAATAGAGCCATACCAATACTTGAGTGATAACTATTGTTGTAGGCAAACTCAATCAAAGGCAAGTGATCATTCCAATTACCCATGAAATCAATCACACAAGCTTTCAACATATCTTCTAAAGTTTGGATAGTACGCTCCGCTTGACCATCGGTTTGTGGATGAAAGGCCGTACTAAGCTTAACACGAGTACCAAGACCCTTTTGAAAAGATCGCCAAAATTGAGAAGTGAATTGGGTACCACGATCGGAGATAATGGATAGAGGAACTCCATGCAACTTTACCATTTCTCTCAAGTACAGCTTAGCATAGTCCTCTGCCGAGTAAGAAACCTTGACGGGAATAAAATGAGCCGATTTCGTCATTCGATATACTATAACCCAAATCGAGTCATGTTGCCGCCTAGTGCGATGCAAACCAACGATGAAGTCCATATTCAAATCTTTCCACTTCCAAGTAGGAATTCTAGTGTCTTAGGATAAACCTCCCGGTTTCTGATGCTCAACTTTCACTTGTTGACAATTGGGACAGTTAGCCATAAATTCCGCAATATCAATCTTCATCTCGTTCCACCAATAGACCTCCCGCAAATCACGATACATTTTGTTGGCTTCCGGGTGAATGGAATATCGAGAACTATGGGCTTCTGCTAAAATCCGCTTTCTCAAGTAATCTATATTGGGAACACACAAACAAACTTGATATCTAAGTACTCCATCTCCCCCTTGGGAGAAAGCCTCAATAGACTTTTTAAGCATGCTTCTTTTAATTCAACCAAGGTCGGATCAAGACCTTGTTTGGCTTTCACATCTGCCACAAAGGACGATTCGAAACCATTGTAAACCATAACACCACCTTTATTAGAATCTACTAACTGAACACCCAACCGGGCCAACCTATGAACATCTCGAACCAATTATTTTTTATCATCTTCGATGTGAGCAACACTACCCATAGATAATTGACTAAGCGCATCCGCCACCACATTTGCCTTACCGGGGTGGTATCATAATCCTTCAATAATTTAAGCCACCTTCTTTGGCGGACATTTAGATCCTTCTGATTAAACACATATTGCAAACTCTTGTGATCGGTAAAAATATGGACATAAACACCACACAAATAATGTCTCCAGATCTTAAGAGCAAACACAATTGCCGCTAGTTCGAGGTCATGCGTAGGATAATTCTTCTCATGAATCATAAGTTCCCTTGAACCATAGGAAATAACTTTCCCATTTTGCGTAAGTACACATCCTAGCCCAATTCTCAAGGCATCACAATAAATAACAAACCCATCAGTCCCTTCCGGTAAAGTCAACACTGGAGCGGAAGTAAGTCTATCCTTTAATTCCTAAAAAATCTTTTCACATGCTTCCGACCATATGAAATTAACCTTCTTTTGAGTCAATGCCTTCAATGGAGAGGCAATCGAAGAAAACTCCTCAACAAACCTTCTATAGTAACCAGCCAAACCCAAGAAGCTTCTAATATCTGAAGGGGATAGAGGTATAGTCCAACTCTTAACTGCATCCGTCTTCTTAGGATCTACCTCAATACCTTTACTTGAAATAATATGACCAAGAAAATCCACGGACCTTAACCAAAACTCGCATTTGCTAAACTTTGCAAAGAGTTGTTGGTCCTTGAGAATTTGCAACACAATCCTCAAATGATCAATATTTTCACCCTCACTTCTCGAATAGATCAATATATCATCATTGAACACAATCACAAACATGTCAAGGTATTGTCTAAACACCCTATTCATTAGATCCTTAAATGCAACTGGAGCATTAGTCAAACCAAACGACATTATCAAAAACTCATAATGACCATACCGAGTTCGAAAAGGCGTCTTCGGAATTTCATCTTTTTCACCCTCAATTGGTGGTAACCCGACCGGAGGTCAATCTTAGATAAGTAACTTGCTCCTTGAAGTTGGTCAAACAAATCATCTATCCTTGGGAGAGGATACTTATTCTTAATAGTTACCTTGTTCAATTACCGGTAGTCGATACACATACGGAGCGAACCATCTTTCTTTCTAACAAACAAAATTGGAGCACCCCATGGAGAGATACTTGGTCGGATGAAACCCTTATACAAAAAATCATTCAATTTCTCTTTCAACTCCTTTAGTTCTACCGGAGCCATTCGATAAAGGAGGAATAGAGATAGGTTCCGTATCTGGGAGAAGGTCAACACCAAAATCTATTTCCCTTTCGAGAGGAATACCAGGTAAATCATCTGGGAACACTTCCAGAAACTCATTAACCCTGAGGACCGACTCAAGAGTAGGGGTTTCAAAATCTACATCCCTCACCCTAACTAGATGGTATATGCAACCCTTAGAAATCGACAAGAGACAAACTGACCCTTATGCATATAATTTCCCCCTCCCCACTCTAGGACAGGCTCATTTGGAAACTGAAACTTCACTACACGACTTCTACAATCAATAGAAGCGTAACATGAATGCAACCAATACATACAAAGGATAACATCAAAATCTAGCGTATCAAGCTCAACCAGATCAACAAGCGTAACTCTATGAGACAAGGAGACGGGACACTTTGTATAGACCCTCTTAACCACAACAGAATCACCAACAGGGGTAGAGATAGAAAAAGGATCTAACAATACATCCGGAAGAATATCAAACTTCTTAGCCACAAATGGCGTCACAAAAACAAGGTAGCACCGGGGTCAAGTAAAGCATAAACATAAAGTTGAAAGACTTTCAACATACCGGTAACCACATTAGGAGAACCTTTTTGATCATGACGAGTCTAAAATGCATAGAACTTGTTTTTCTTGGGAGCATTTAAACCTGAACCACTAGGACCCGATGAAGGATTAGGTTGAGCCCTTCAACAATTATCTCCATCCTTCTTGGCAACTGAAGGGAAATCTCTTACCTTGTGGTCCATCTTACCACAAACAAAGCAAGTATTGGAACCCTCTAGACACTTGCCCTCGTGCTTCCTTCCACACTTAGGACAAGCAGGCAATAAGGACTCACTACCACTTCCCCCTTGAGGCTTGGGGCTAGATACTCTCTCTTTGTTAAACTTAGAAGGAACATTGGAGGAACCTTGATCGGAAAACCTTTTTCGGAACTTGGAACGACCATGTCCATCGGACCTTGAATGTGAGAAGTTACCATCACCGGTTTTAGGCCTCTTTGCCTCCCTAGACTTTTCCTTAAGTTTCTCCTCTTCAATTTGTTGAGCATGAACCATGAGACAAGAAATTTCCATATCATTAATGAGCATGATGGTACAACATTCCTTAACCAACATTTTGGACACGCCTGAAATGAACTTACTCATCCTTGCCCTAGGATCATCAATCATAGTGGGAGCATATCGAGATAATTGTGTGAACTTCAAAGCATATTCCTTCACACTCATACTTCCTTGGCGAAGGTTGATGAATTCAAGAACCTTTGTCTCCTTCATCTCAAGGGGAAAGAACCTATCAAGGAAACCAACTTTGAACTTTTCCCAATCGAGAGAACCCGCATCTTTCGGTCTCCCCTCCTTCTATTGGTTAAACCAAACTTGAGCAACACCCTTAAGTTGATAAGCGGCCAACTCTGTCGTTTCCACCGGCATCACTGCCATGATCATCAACAAATTGTACACCTTATCAATGAATTCTTGAGGATCTTCCTCAACCTTAGAACCATGAAACTTTGAGGGAATCATTCTAGTAAAGTCCCTCACTCTAGATGTAGTCGTACCAATATTTGGGTTCACGGCGACCGCAACCTCCCTATTGGCTTTGGCCGTCATGGCTTGAGCCAATACTTGAAAAGAAGCCCTAAACTCCGCGTTAGTCACTTTCTCGACCAAAGGGTCGGCCAGAACTGGAGGAGCTTGAGAAGGAGCTTCTCGTTCCCTATTATATCTCGCATTCCTTCTAACATAAGCTCTTCGAGTAGCCATATCCTGTAGAGCATCGGTTAAGGATTAGGAGAGAGACCTTATAGAGTTAAACTCTATCGCACGACTATAGAATAGTGAAAGAAATGGAGTTTCCTAAACATCTTATAGCCTCTCATTCATAAATGTGTACGTTTCACACTCATGAACAAGACTCCACGTGATGTGGCTTATGAGACTTCCTAGGATCTTTCTAAACCTTGTGCTCTGATTACCATGTTCGTCACCACCCAAGGTAGCCCCTAGGCGGAACATGGCGTTTAGGACCTTGGAAGGCCCCATACAAGCCACTTAGCTTTCAACATACAAGATAATAGAATAAAAGAGATTTAAAAGGCAGTTCAACATGTAAGAGTTTTATAGAGAAAAGCGGAAGTCGAAACATCGTCTCAAAGTCATCTAGTACATAAGAATGAATCTGGGTGTAGCTCGTACATCATGTTCCAAAACTGAAAGTAAGGAAAGACTAAAAATAATAAATGTCCAGTCCTCGAAGCAAGAGGACTCATCAAAGGTCGGAATCTCCTTAAAGAACTCTATCCAAGAAACTGGGAACCCTGATTGTCAGACCCTACATTTGGGGAAATATAGGCAAGAGTATGTGTTAGTACAAATTATGTGGGAAGACCTTTCAACCTTATGAACCCTTATTATGTGAGAAAACCTCTCACAATCAAGCTTTCATGTGTATATGAGAAATTCTTTCAACAACATCATTGATACTTCACTCTCAAAGTATCCTTAAAACATTTACATAAATTTCCTGAGAACATGCTTGATTTCATAAACTCTTCTTTCATAATCCAAGACCCACATCATATGATCATAACTTGAAAAAATATGAGAATTACATGAGTTCATGGGGGATCATCATAAAAATATGGGATTAACTCAATTCATGCATAAAAGATCATAGATCAATCAATTAAACCAATAATTAAAAGAACCCATAAAATAGAAAAAAAAACCTTAACTCAATTGAGGATTTCTAATTTTGAAAATTGGAGAAGTTGGAAACTCCATGGAGGAAAGGGCTTCATGGATGAAAAACATCATACCACAATGCCAATAGTTTAACTTAAATGGTGGAATTGGAGACTTGACTTGAAACACTAGGTTGGACAAACAAGTTCTCCCTCATTTTTGATGAGGTTGAAATGGATATTTATTAATATCAAGGGATCTCACAGCCACCGAACTACTCAATGAATGTGCTTTATCCATGTAAAATCTCTTCAATATATTCTCAATATATGTTTATTGATGGACAAATATTCCATTTTTAAAATGTTTAATTTGTAGTCCAAGACAAAAAAATTTCTTTCCGAGGGCTTTCATTTTAAATTCATTTTTTTAGATATTTCACTGCCTTTGAAAGCTCCTCGGGAGTTCTAATGATATTCAAATCATCAACATATACAACTACTATGACAAATTCAGATCCAGACCTTTTCATGAAGATAGAACGACATATTGGGTCATTTTTAAATCCTTCTTTTAAAAAATATTTTCTAAGGAGATTATACCACATTCTCCCTAACTATTTCAATCCGTATAAAGATCTCTGAAGCTTTATTGAACAAGTTTCTTGAGAATCATTGTATGTTTCAGGCACTTTGAATTCTTAAGGAATTTTAATAAAAATGTTGTGGTCCAATGAGACATATAAATAGGCAGTGACCACATCCATTAGGTGCATTTCAAGATTTTCATGAGCTGTCAAGTTCATTAGATACCTAAAGGTAATTGCATCCACCACAGGAGAATATGTTTCTACATAGTCAATGTCAGTTCTTTGCAAAAATTCCTAGGCCACAAGTCGTGCTTTATATCTTACGATTTCATCTTTTTCATTTTGTTTTCGCACAAAGACCCATTTATACTCACTGGCTTGACACCTTCAGGTGTTCGGATTATTGATTTGAAAACTTCACATTTTTCAAGTGAAGTCAACTCTCCTTGAATTGCGTCCTTCCATTTTGGCCAATCCTTTCTCTGTCTATATTTATCGACATATTTTGATTCAAGATCCTCATCTTGGTGCATTATTATAATAGCAATATTATAAGAAAAAATATTATCAACCACAACATCATTTCGGTTCCACCTTTTTTCCGTCGAGGCATAACTTATTGAGATCTCTTCATTCTCATTATTTTTAGATATCTGAACCTTTTCGGGTGTCTCATAATTTGTTATGTCTTGGGGCTCTCCTTGAGAACTTACTTTCATATTATGATCATTTTCTCTTTTTCTTTTTCGAGGATATTTATCCTTAGAACCAATTGGTCTACCACGTTTCAGACGTAGTCTAGACTCATTTGCATTAACAGTTTGTTCTATCAGAATATCAACTCGAACTAGAGAATTTGCAACTGGAACATGAGATTTAGTAACCCTTGGAGGTTAGTAAATGCATCTGGCAGTTGTTTTACAATATTTTACAAAAAATCATCTTTTGAACCTCTTGTTCACATTGATTTGTTCGAGAATATAAATGAGATAGTGATACTGCATTCCAATCTATCTCCTTTTCCACTTGCTTATGTTTCTCCCCTAATATTAGGTATTCAGATTCATCAAAATGACAATCAACAAATCTTGTTGTAAATAAATTTCAGTCATAGGTTTCAAATATTTTATAATAGAAGGAGATTCATACCCAGCATATATTAC
>JAJONR010003002.1:27500-71226 GCA_029582245.1 Solanum etuberosum | reverse complement strand
TTTCTCATAAAATGATAAACCAAGAATATCTAGAACAATGGATAGAAATAAAAAAAGAAGTAGACAGGCTACAAGACTTAGTAAAATTAGACCTGGATTTATACTTAAACACCCAAGATATTAGACACTTAAGAACTATGATAAACGATATAAATGAAATAATCCGCAAAACTACCACAGAACAAGAACTTTACCAAAAAACTTTTAAGCAAATATGATAAAAATTATAAGAAAGCTAATCGAAGCTATATTCGACCCCCTACCCTTAAAAACATATAAGGAGTAAGACAATATTTCAAGTCCAAATATTTTATAAAAGAAAGCGGAAATCTAAAAGACTTTGTCTCAATAGCCATCTAATACAATAGAATAAAATTGGGCCTAGCCCATACATCATATTCAAAACTGAAATAAGAAAGAAACTAAGAACAAATAAATCCATCCTCGAAGCATGAGGACTCACCAAGCTCGGAAATCAACCAAGTCAACCTCTAGCCACGAAACTGAGAACCCTGAATATCGGACCCAACATTTGAGAAAAATGTAGGCAAGAGTATGCGTTAGTAGTAAAACAATGTACCAAGTATGATAGCCATGCATAAAACATTTAAATTATGCTAAAACGGGACATTTCATGACATGCAATTGACCAAGCTAAAACATGATATAAGAAGGTTAGAAAACATACTTCATAAAACATGGTCAATGTAAGCTAACATCTTTAAAACGTTTGAACACATATGAGATATTCCTTGAGTAACCTTAGTTCATTATTAATGTGGGAAGTAGCCTTAACCGATACAGAGACCATGTGAGCTATAACATGATCCCCCGGTGTCTCCCACACCGAAAAGGGTTGTTCTACTTACCATGGTAAGGACCATGAATTTCTAGCTTAAGTGGATCCACTAGCTATTGTATATCTAGACGATCATCCTATGGGGGCACATAGGTAAGGGATAAGGATATTGCTTCTAGAAACACGATATCTACTAATGGGAGAGCATCCATCTCAATATCTTCTTGGTGCTAAGCATAAATCCCACAGAATAGTCATTTCTTCCTTGTTCTCATTATTCATGGAAGGGCATGTCTTCTTGCCAATCCAAGCTAAGTAAAAATACATCCATAGAAAGGTACAATTAAGTATCCAATCCAAGCTAAGTTTCATTAGGATAACTCCTTATCTTTGATTCATTTAGGTAAGAAAACCTTTCAACCTTATAATCCTTATTATGTGACAAAACCTTTCACAATCATATTTGCATGTGTTTATGTCACGACCCTAGGGTACCCCCTAGATGTAACATGGCGTATAAGACCCCGGGAGGCCCCATAAAAGCCACTTAGCTTTCATAACATAAGATAATAGAAATGAGCAGAAATTTAAAACATTTCAACAACATCAAGTCTTTATAAAATGAAACAAAAGTCTCATACAATCGTCTCAAAACCATCTAACATAAGATTCATGGGACACAGCCCATACAATAATGTTCAAGACATAAAATCAAAAGAACATAAGGAAATGGTGACTAAATCCTCAAATGCTTTGAGGACTCACCAATCTTCAATTCTTGCCTTCTACTAAGATCCTAGCCACAGAGATGAGAATCGATATCGCTGGACCCTACATTTGGATAAGAAATGTAGGCAAGAGTATGCGTTAGTACAACCATGTACTAAATATGATAGCTTACATAAACATCAACATAAACGTAGGCATTACTCAACATAAGACATAAAGCATAATCAATCCATATATTGGATCATCATAAAATAAAAGGAATACTTCATTACTTCATAAAGTAACCTCAAAGCATACTTAACCAAGACATGGATAATCCTCCACTAGTCTTACTCATCAACGTAGGCAACCTTAGGCCATCATCCAAGCTCATCACCTATCATTCTCATTTTTAGCTTATCTTTTATAGACCTGGGGAATCATCTCCTTGCCTTCCTATAAAGGCTCATGGATAGTCGCCTCTTGCCTTACATAAAGTCTAATGGTTAGTCACCTCTTGCCTTACATAAAGGCTAATGGGTAGTCACCTCTTGCCTTACATATATGGTCATGGGTATTCGCCTCCTTGTCCATTTTATGGGATCATAGGTATTCGCCTCCATGTCCAACATCATATGACACGGGCTTTCGCCTCCACATCATTTCATATATAAGATACGGGTATTCGCCTCCAGATGTTTCATTACGGGATCATAGGTATTCACCTCCATGTCCTTGCTACAAAGGCTAATGGGTAGTCGCCTCTTGCCTTACATAAAGGCTAATGGGTAGCCGCCTCTTGAATTGCTACTTTGAAATCATGGAATAAGGGTAGTCGCCTCACATTCATCATCATATGATATGGTTAATCACCTCATGTTTTCTAACTTAGGAATATGGGAGATCACCACATATCCTTCTCATGTAGAGGTCAGGGTAATCACTGCTTGCCTCATCAATTTTAATCTTTAGTCTAGATTTATTTTAGGTGAGCAATCCTTTTAATCTAAAAATAATTCAACGTGAGAAATCCTTTCACATTCATACATAAGCAATTCATATGTGCACTATCCCTTCCACAACAATTACATCTAATCATCGATTCATAATAGAAGCTTTACTCTAAAAGCCCTACATCTCATAATCATCAAATATGCTTTACTCTCAAAGCAATTAATATCATAATCATCACATATGCTTCAATCTCAAGCAATTCTAATCATAAGTCATTATATAGGCTTCAATATCAAAGCAAATCTAATCATAAATCATCATACAAGCATCAATTCTAATCTATCTCATCAATCCTAAAAGAATACCTGTAAACCCACAATTCGCCTTTCATGGCATCAAACCCACTTATATCAATTCTATCTTAGAAATATGGGTTAAGCATGGATACATGTAAAATCATCCTAAAAACATGTATTCCTATTAATTCAGTCCTAACCAATCATAATCCACTCAATTGGATCAACATTCATCAAGACCCACAACATTAGAAGAAAACCCTAACTCAAATTTGAGAATTTCTACTTTTCAATTGGGGAATCTTGGCGACTCCATGGATGGAAGGATTCCATGGATGAAAAGCCATCATACCTTACTAAAAAATCCCACAAATTCTTGAGGAATGGAGACTTGACCTTGATCCTAGCTTGAACTCTTTCTTCTACTTCAAGTTCTAGAGAGAGAAATATTTGAGAGAACTTTGGGATTTCTTTTGGGTTTTGGAAATAATTACTTGAATGGGTGAGTTTTGGGGTTAAAATCACTTATATAAGGATCCTAGGGTAGGGTAAAACGACATAGTATCAATTTACTTAAATCCAGAAAACACTTTTAAGACATTGAGTTAAAATTGGAAAACAACTCACACTGGAGCTCGCCAAAGGCCACTCGGCGACTCGCCAAGTTAGCCTTTAACTCGCTGAAATTTACAGTGAGTCGGCTTGGGGCTAAGTCAACTAGCCGATGTGGGTAGTCGACTTTGGTAACTCACCGAACGAAACGGCGAGCTCGACTAAGCTCTCCCAAAGTTCCAGAACACTATATACTGAAATCGAGCCAAAAAGGCGAGGGGCTCTACTCTACTCATCGCAAAGTCGACTCGGCGGATCAGCAAGTTGACTATGAAGTGAATATTTTCCTTTCTCTGAATTTGAAGCGTTACATTATCTCCCCCTTGGGAACATTCATCCTCAAATGGAATTCTAGAGACCTTTTAATGGAAAAGACTCAAGACTAGCAGCCCATCATGCATGCAACTCATCTAAATGCACACAACCAAGGAGGAAACATCAACTCCAGGCTAAAAATACTCAATGCATCATAAGGAAAGTAGAAACCACACCTAGCAACCCTATATGCATTAAATTTATACTATTCTCATATTCAAGGAGTAACTACAATCTCCAAGCTAATAGCATGCTCAACACAATCTCATGGAGATTATATGCAATCTATACTCTAAAGCATACATCCAAGGAGGAATTCTCAACTCCAAGGTAAGGCATGTTCATCAATTCATCTCATGAAGTCTATAGGCAGCTCATACTCAATGCACAACATCATGAGGAAAATCAATCATGTAAACTCATTTTCTTTATGAACATGCATAACATAAGGAAATCATGGGAATCTAACACAACTGACTTCAAACAAGGAGCAACTATGAGGAACTCATTACCTCAAGCTAGAGTAGGAGTAGAAGGAAAGATGAGGATATTGGGACATCTTATCGGCCTTGGCCTCCCAAGTAGCACCCTAAACTAGATGATTCCTCCAAAATATTTTCACGGAAGAAACTTCCTTGTTTCTCAACTTCTTAACTTACCGGCCTAAAATCTCAACCGGAACTTCCTCAAAAGAAAAGTTCTCTTTCATCCCCAAACCTTCTATGGGGACTATGTATGTTGGATCACCAACACACTTCTTTAACATAGAGACATGGAAAACCGAATGCACCGATGCCAACTCATTAGGCAAACTTAACTCATAAGCAACCTTACCAACACGTCTCAAAATTTGATATGGGTGTACAAAACGGGGACTAAGCTTTCCTTCCTGACCAAACCTCATTTACCCTTCATGGGTGAGATGTTTCAAGTAAACACAAATCATGAATATTAGGAACACACAACAACCTTGATATCCAAGCACACCATCTCCCTTTGGGAGAAAGCCTCAACAGACTTTCCATGTACCGCTTCTTTCAATTCTACTAAGGTCGGATTAAGACATTGCTTAGTTTTCACCTCTAACATAAAAGATGATCCAAAACAATCTTAAACCATAACACTACCCTTGATACGGTCTACTACTAAACATATCATGGTATTGTCTAAACACCCTATTCATCTCATCCTTTAACGCCACCGGAGCATTAGTCAATTCAAACGACATCACCAAAAACTCAAAATGACTATACCGGGTTCTAAAAGTCATTTTTGGAGTATCATCTTCTTTCACCCTCAATTGGCCATAACCCAACCTAAGGTCAATTTTAGAAAGTAACTACCTCTTGGGAGTTGTTCAACATTGAAATCTATTTCCCTCAGTGTAACTAGGTGGTACATGCAACCCTTAGAAATCATCTTCTTAGCCTTAAGACAAGAAATAAACCAACCTTTCAGCATAGACTCCCCCCCCCCCTTCCACTCTAGGACAGGCTCATTTGGAAACTAAAATTTGACTAAACGGGTTCTACAATCAACAGAAGCATAACAAGAATGCAACCAATCCATCCCAATAATGACATCTAAATCTACAATATCAAGCTCTACCAAATCAACTAGAGTAACTCTATGGGGTAAGGAGACGGGAAACTTTCTATAAACCATCTCAGCAATAACAGAATCACCTATAGGAGTAGAGACATAAAAAGGGTCTAACAACACATCAAATTTCATAGCCACATATGGCGTCAAAACAAACATTTTCTCCCTCGTTCCTTGTAGCATGAGCCCTTCAAGTACTCATATCCTGAAGACCATCGGATAAGGAGTAGGAAAGAGACTTTCTAGAGTCAAAATCTATTGCAGGACTTAGAATAATGAAGAAGTGAAGTTTCCTAAGCATCTAGTAGCCACTCATTCATAAATGTGGCATGCTTCACACTTGTGAACAAGACTCTACTTGACGTGGTTATGAAACATCCTAGAACCATTCTAAACCTTGTGCTCTGATTACCCAGTTTGTCACGACCCACGGGTCCCCCCTAGATGTAAAATGGCGTTCAAGACCCCGAGAGGCCCCATACAAGCCACTTAGCTTTCATAACATAAGATAATAGAAATGAGAGTAAATTTAAAACATTTTCAACAATATCAAAACTTTATAAAACGAAGCGGAAGTCTCATACAATAGTCTCAAAACCATCTAATATAAATATTCTTAGGACATAACCTATACAATAATGTTCAAGACTTAAAATCAAAAGAAAATAAGGAAATGATGGCTAAATCCTCGAATGGTATGAGGACTCACCAATCTTCAATTCTTGCCTTCTACTAAGATCCTAGCCACGGGGATGAGAATTGATATCGTCGGACCCTACATTTTGATAAGAAATGTAGGCAAGAGTATCTGTTAGTACAAACATGTACTAAATATGATAGCTTACAAAAACATCAACATAAACATAGGCATTAGTAAACATAAAACATAAAGCATAATCAATGCATATAATGAATCATCATAACATAAAAGGAATACTTCATAAAGTGACCTTAAAGCATACTTCACCAAGACATGGATAAACCTCCACTAGTCTTACTCATCATAGTAGACAACCTTAGGCCATCATCCAAGCTCATCACCTATCATTCTCATTTTTAGCTTATCTTTTAAAGACAAAGGGAATCACCTCCTTTCCTTCCTGTAAAGGCTCATGGGTAGTCACCTCTTGCCTTACATAACGGCTAATGGGTAGTCGCCTCTTGCCTTACATAAAGGCTAATGGGTAGTCGCCTCTTGCCATGCTACTTTGAAATCATGGAATAAGGGTAGTCGCCTCACAGTCATAATCATATGACATAGGTAATCACCTCATGTTTTCTAACTTAGGAATATGAGAGATTACCTCATATCCTTCTCATGTAGAGGTCAAGGTTAATTACCGCTTGCCTCATCAATTTTAGTCTTTAGTCTATATTCATTTTAGGTGATCAATCCTTTCAAACTAGAATCATTCAACATGAGAAAGCCTTTCACATTCATACATAAGTAATTTATGTGTGCACTAACCCTTCCACAACAATTACATATAAATCATAAATTCATAATAGAAGCTTCACTCTAAAAGCCATACATCTCATAATCATCATATATGCTTCACTCTCAAAGCAATTAATATCATAATCATCACATATGCTTCAATCTCAAGCAATTCTAATCATAAGTCATTATATAGACTTCAATCTCAAAGCAAATCTAATCATAAATCATCATATAGGCTTCAATTCTAATGTATTTCATCAATCCTAAAAGAATACCTCTAAACCCACAATTCTCCTTTCATGGCATCAAATCCACTTATATCAATTATATCTTAGAAACATGGGTTAAGAATGGGTACATGTAAATTCATCCTAAAAATATGTATTCCTATCAATTCAGTCATAAAAATCATAATCCACTTAATTTGATCAACATTCATCAAGACCCACAACATTAGAAGAAAACCCTAACTAAAATTGGGGAATTTCTACATTCAATTGGGGAATCTTGGGGACTCCATGGATAGAAGGAATCCACGGATGAAAAGCTATCAGACCTTAGTAACAAAGCCCACAAATGCTTCAGGAATGGAGACTTTACCTTGATCCTAGCTTGAACTCTTTCTTCTTCTTCATGTTCTGTAGAGAGAAATATTTGAGAGAAGAACTTTGGGATTTCTTTTGGGTTTTAGAAATAATGACTTGAATGGGTGAGTTTTGGGGTTAAAATAACGTATATAGGGGTCCTAAACATGGGTAAAACCACATAGTATCAATTCACTTAAATCCGGAAAAGACTTTTAAGACCCTGACTAAAAATTGGAAAATAACTCACATTGGAGCTCGCAAAAGGCCACTCGTCGACTCACCAAGTGAGCCTTTAGCTCACCAAAATTTACATTGAGTCGGTTTGGGGCTAAGTCAACTAGGCGATTGGGGGATTCGACTTTGACGACTCACCGAACGGAACGGCAAGCTCGACTAAGCTCATCTAAACTTCTAGAACACTGGATGCTGAAATGGAGCCAAAAAGGTGAGGGGCTCTACTCGGTGGATCGCAACGTCGACTCAGCGGATCGCCAAGTCGACTATGAAGTGAATATTTTCCCTTCTCTGAATTCAAGGTGTTACAATTTATGAGAATATCCTTTCAACAACACAACAACAACATCATCATTGATACTTTACTCTCAAAGCATCCTTAAAACATTTACATAGGTTTCATAAGAACATGCATAAACTCATACTTTGCCCTTTCAAGGTTCAAAGTCTACTTTCAATCAACAAATCTAGAAATCAATGATTAGATATGTATTTCATCATAAATTCATGTGATTATATCACTTTATGCTTTATTTCATAAAACTCCTCTTTCATAACCAACAACCCACATCATATGATCATAATTTGGAAACATGGGCGTTTACATGGGTTCATAATGGAAACATAATAAAATCATTGTATTTCATTAATTCATGCATAAGAGATCACAATTCAATCATTTAAATCAATAATCAAGAGACCCCATGGCAATTGAAGAAAACCCTAACAAAATTGGTAATTTCTTCCTTTAAAAATAGGAGAATTTGGGAACTCCATGGATGGAAGGAATCCATGGTTGAAAACAATCATAACTCAAGTCCAATTGCTAATCTTCAATGATGAGAATGGAGGCTTGAATTGAAACCCTTGGTGGAATCCTTCTTCTTCTTCAAGTTTCTAGAGAGAGAAATATTTTGGAGAGAAGATTGATCTTCTTTTTCTGTGATTTTTGGAAGAATGACTTAAGTTGGGGATATTTGAGCATAGAATGCTTATATTGGTCTTTAGATGGAGGGTAAACAACGTAGTTTAGGATAAAAATAAATCTGAAAAGCCCCAAAAGACCCTGACTTAAAACTCAAAGCACTGCTCGCTGGGGCGCGTCGAAGGTCACTTGGCGACTCGCCAAATGAGCCCTTAGCTAACCAAATTTTACAGTGAGCTAGCTCTTGGATCAAATTAACTAGGCGATGGGAAGAGCCTTTTGGTGCCACACCGAACGGAATGGCAAGCCTGACTTGGCTCGCCTAAAGTTCCAGAACTCTAGACGCTGGAATTAGGCAAAAAGGGCGAGGGGGTTCAACTTGGCGGATTGCCAAGTCACTCAGCATTCACACCCTACTTCGTGGAGCTGACTATGGAAGGAATGTTTTCCCCTTCCCTAAATTCGAGGTGTTACAAATTTGTTCCTATGTATTTGAGCATCGGGTGTGGTTCTTTTTCATCGCTTGAGGACAAACATTAATTCTAAGTTGAGGGTGTTGATGTGTCGTGAACTTATAGCACACTTGACGCTCATAACTAAGGATTAGTGTGAGAAGTGGAGCTTGTTTATGTGGATATGATGGTTTCTTTTGATGTTGTACAGGTGAAACACTTAGATTCAAAGGATAGGAAGAAAAATGGAAATGAAGTGCAAAGAAGCTATACGACAGGCTACATGAGCTGTGAAGTGTTTCACAAGTCGTGAAGATGCTCGTGGGAGTGATGTGGAAAGAATCGAGTTGAGGTCTACCTCAGGGAGGTCCTAGACAAGCCATGGACTAGTAGACAAGTCGTCTGATGGCTCGTGAAGAGAGGCAGCGAAACCAGTAGCTACCTAAGCCAAGGTTGAAGTCAATAGAGTACTAGATGGGTCGTGGTACTTAAGACAAGCCATCTAGTAGCTCGTGAAGACTAGCAGTGAAGGAAGAAACCACACTGTCTAAGTGTGGGACTACGGAGGGGTTGACGAGCCGTCAGACCTTAGATGAACCGTCACCCTGCCCGTGAAGTTGTTCGATAGTAGCAGTCCTACTTCATGTATGACTCTTTTCAAAGACAATTTTAATTACTTAAGGTTTATTTTTGGATTATTATTGTTTACATTGAGACATTCCGAGTGTGGAGAATCGATAGTTTCCTTTTTGAACACATTTCTTGGTCGATTACTTTGGATCAAAACTTCGTGTTCTTGATTTAGTGTTGATAATCATGAAGCTTTTGGTTTGCTATTATTGTAAGTCAATTATATTATGCTTTCCATAATCTCTAGTTTTGATTTTCTGGAAAAAAAATGAGCGGTGAAACACCACAACTAGGGTTGTGGGAACTATGACTAAAATATAACTAGGGATTCAAAAACGAGTAACATTTGATTGTTAATTGCATATGTTAATTCTACTTTCATAATGACTGATTTCTAATGAGTGCACACATTAGAACTTGCATGTTTTTATCACTTGTTCGAGAGAAAAGTGATAATTAGTAAAAGCTAGAATCAAACTCCAATAATTTGTTTCAAAGATTAGAGCTCGCGAGAAGATAACCTTTTTAACAAGTATCAAGGGTAAGCTTCAAAGCACTCTAAGACTGAGAGGAGAAGGGTGAAACTCATCTAATAGGGCTGAAATGCATTAGATGTATCTAACTTGATAGGAACATATAATATTAAAAATGAATAGTTATATGTATAGAATTCAAGAGTTAAATAAAGGTCATGGGGAACACAATCCTAGCCTCGCTAAATCAATTACTACAATCTTGGAACTACCCTTACAATTGTTAACTATTAAGTTTAACTAAAATTGGTTACTTGAACTCAAACAACTCAATATTTACTTTTTGTAATTCAATTCTTTCGGAAATATTAACCACAACTGAATATAAGCTTCATTAATTTTCTTTAGGCCATAAATTCCATGTGGGATAGACCTCACTCCAGTTGAGTTCTATAATTGACTCTGGCCGTTTATGCTTCTTAACTGAGGTGTAAGTTTAAACGTATCAATATCTAGTCACCATCACCCTCAAAGGGGGAATTGCCCTCTCAATTGCCCTATCAATTAGCCCGGGCATGTCCCTCTAAATAATGGAAGCTCTAACATCCGCAGACCATGAATGACTACCAATTTTATAAATCCAGGCCTGGTTCAAAGGGGGACGGGTAGTAGGAGTGGGGGGAGGCATAGCAACAGTAGTAAAAATAGCATGACTAGAAGGCGTGGCAGAAGATGAAGGCACAACAGGGGAGAAAGATGTACCTGCTCCACAGAAGGAGAAAGTGTGTTGCCCTCAAAGGCTAGAGTAGCAAGTTCAACACCAGGCATGGTATTTGGTGGTGGCGACTTCCTCCAAGCTTCAGCATCCCGTAAATATTCAGCCTTAATCCTCCGGATGTCGTTGGAAGAAGTTGGTGTGATCCATACTTCGCATTTCCAAAAGAGGACTCCCGATTTTTAACAATTGGTAATAAGGACTGGAAGTGGAAGGGATGTTTGTTCTTTTCTAGCCCCTAATAGAATCTCTTTGGAAATAATGAACCCCACATTTTTATGCGCCCTATCAATGATTGTTCCCACTAACACTACCTTGGGATGCCGGGGGATGGATTCAATTTGGGAAGGCATGACGTTGCTGCTTATTTATCCGAACCAATACCGGGCCACAATGTTTAAATCTTTCTTCTTAATTTTAGCACCATCAGTCATTCAAGGTGGAGGGGTGTCATATATTAGTGGAACTAACCACCCCTTTAGAGCTTGTAGCTCTAGGTGCATTCGAATCTAGAACATGTCGTCATGATTTGAGGGGCTGGGTAGGACTGTGTTTATCTCACCCGGGTGGCATTATACCATTTTACCCCGCACTTCCACTTCTTCCAGGGGCTCCCAAATTTTTCCCTTTCTCGTCTTAGGCAAGGCTCTTGCATAGGTTTCGTAAAATTCCCTGACCCATTTTGGCAATTATGGTTATTTGAGTTTTGTGAATTGTTCCAACTGGTGAACCTTGATAGTCTCCCATATGGTCAGGTAATAACTCATTACCCCATGAGTGGAGAGCATTCGCTCTTCAATAATAGTCCGTTCTCCATCTCCCTTGAGCCTATTGAGGGCCCTTGGAACTATTATGGGGAGAACCCGAGAAGTAGGGGTTGAATCTTGAGGAGGTTATATCAGCTTGGAACGGATATCTGTCCTTAATGTGGGAGAATACTTCTTTGGTATTACCCACACTCTTAGGAGTATACGGAGTGGCTTATTATGGACAAGAGGCCTGAGATGGCTCATTAATGGTGACACCCCGATGCTTTTTCAAATGAGGGGGAGGAGGAGAGGAGTCCATGTCAGACTTCGTGTCTGAAGTCACCACTTTCTTACCCTTTATTTTAGCCATAATCATCTAAGCACACACATTCAAACAAAGAATTGGTGAAAGTTAGTTGGAATCAAATTAGATTGGCAACACAGTTTTTTTTAAAAGCAATTGAGGATCGCCTAATAGGAAGGGGAATTGACTAAAAGGATGGGTGAGCTCTGGTGAGCTCGACGAATCAGACACAATAAATTAATAAATAATTCACGCACAATGAGCGGGGTCAATTCCAACTTGGGGATTTGCAGAGTTGGTTTCATCGGGCAAAGACAAGTCTACTGAAAGTGATAGTGCAATATTGAAAGAAATAGGTATCACGGTGATGTTCACTCAAATTTGGCGATACGCCAAGTGGGTTAGCCAAACTAAGACAAGCTCGTCGATTGGGACAATACCCAAGGTCACGTAATAACCCAAGAAGGCAAGCTGGGGCTTATTTGCTGATTCGCCTAACCTCCTTGGTGAGCTAACACATGCCCACCAAATAGGAAATGTTCAGCCCAATGCCTAATTTTCATTGACAAACCAAACATACGCAACAATATCAAGTTTCCCACATCAATATAGTCCACCCACATACTTATCTACCCATGAGTACTCATACTTCCCCTAGATATCACTAAGTGTTACTGAAATTGACAATTTGCCCTTAAAAAAGTCACCACTCGGTCTGTCATTGGGCAAAATCATGCAATCTGGTCAAGACTCGGTTACTTAGATATTACCCGCATCAAATTCAACTAAGACTCACTAATTTTAAGGATTCAAATTCAACATTTAACCAACACAATTAAGTTTAGCATTTTCTAGGCAAAAACACAAGCATTTAATTCATGGGCACAGTTCAACACAATCATTGTAGTATTACCCAATGAAATCAAACAATAATACGCATAACATGGCCTATAGCCCATATTTAAAACATAATTTTAAAGCACAAAATGCAAAATGAAAATCGTAAACCAATCTCAATAAGAAGCAAAACTTAAAAATATAGGAGAATAGGTTTGGGTCTATTGCTCTAGCTAGTAAATTAACTCAACGCACTAACCAATCACACAGTATGGATACTCACACACTCACACATGGTATTACAAATAAAAGGGAAGGAAAGGGCTCAAAATTTTCAAAAGGTTTTCTTTTTCAATTTAAAAAGACCTTTGGCCTTTTTATATCAGGCACACTCGGCAGTCAGGACTAACATCACCAAATGTTTTTGGCGGATCGCCAACTGAAGTCGAAGCTCACCGAAAATGTCTGAATGAACACAAAACCTTAAGGCTGATTCGGTGGACTCAAAAGAGTCTGCAGAGTGTACTTTGGTAGATTGATGAGTCTGAGATTTCGACTCATTTAGGGCTTTGTTTTCATAGTTTTATTGTCCTCAATACCTAATTTATGCTCTAAGCTAATGTTAAAGTGTTCATTTGAAGCAATGAAGGCAAAAGAGCAAAGCAAGGACATTACCGGGTAAAAAGGAAAAAAAAGCTGAAGAAGTTGAAGAAAGGCAATCCTGGTGATCGCCAAGACTACTTAGAGAACCACCGAGTGGTCCCTCAGCTCGCCTAATGTTACAGCGTGCCCTCCCTAGGGAACAAGCAAACTTGATGATGGAAATGGACAGTCGATGAACCGTTGAATTGATCGGTGACTCAGCTCCTGATCGCCTAAAGTTACAGAAGCCTGAGATTGAAGAGGCAAGGAAAGACAGTGATTGAGAGGGATACTTGGTGTATCACCGACCTGGTGTACGACGCTGGACTTACTCTGCCGATCAGTCCACAAGCTGAAAATTCTGAAAAGTATAAATGCAAAATTTCAAAAGAGAAGAAAATGTTCCAAAAATTCCAAGATTCTAAACAAGTGTTCTAAGAGTTTTTACCTTGAGTTTTTGAATCCTAACACTAGTTTTGGAGATTTTGACTAGAGATTTCAAGTGGATTTTGAATTTTAGTTGATTTGAATCATTGTAAAGATTTGGAAATCATTACCTAGCTCATGGACAACATAGTTGGTAATTGTTTCTTCCTTTTTATGATGTGTGGCTAAAACCCCAATTCTTGGGGGTGTGATCATGTGATTATTTGTTCTAATTAGCTTATGGGTATTGTTGTTTACCGATTTAAATGTTGTTTTGAAGTGGTTTTATTGATAGATGCGTATTCACTCACGAATTGTAGTTGCAAATACAATTCTAACTTACTGTTCTAGGCTTGCTTGAGAAAGAGGTACTAGAATTAAGGCTATCGATTGATGATTGTAGTGATTGGTTTATCATTGATTCAGCTCGAGAGAGTGAATCTAAATTCGATCCTACCAATCTAGCTCGAGAGAGTAGATTAATTGAGGTATTGGGTTGTTTATATTGTTATGCTTGTCAAGGTTCGAGAGAACTCGCTTGACTCGTAATAGTCATTCAAGAGAATGTTATTGCATCTTTAGTCTAGCCTACCTACTAAGATTCAGCAATTGTTAGTAAATTATAATTACCCATATAGAGAAACTAGTCTTTAATCGATCACATCCCCGAGAATCCCTCCCTACATATCTACTCCCCTGTTTTCGTAGTTGATAATTGACACTCTTAAACCCCCCATCTTACATTCGTTGTCAAACCTTACAATTTACTTTGCTTTGTTTCGATAATGTCTACTTTTATAATCGATTAAAACACATTATTTACTTCTTAATTGAATTTCATTTCGTATCACTCCTTGTGGGATCAACCCCAACTCTTTGTTGGGTTTATACTAGATTATGATCGCCTACACCTAGTATTGGATGAGGTATAGTTGAGAGCTATCAAGAATGGCATCGCTGCCGGGGAGTGGTGTTAGAATTCTCTTATTGAAGTTTGTTTGTGATCTTATTGTGTTGTAGTTGAACTAATTTACTTTTGTTTGTTGCCTTTGAGCAGGTGACGAAATGAGTGTCAACGGAAGCAACGCCAGCCAGCTGGGACAAAATGAAGACATCAGAAACTTGAACGATGTGAATGAAGTACATTTGGGTGGTGTAGGTGTTATCCGGTTGCCTCCGTTCGAGGGAAATGCGTTTTTTTCATATAACAAGCATGATATTGCAACTATTGCAAATGAAAGGATTTTTTGGAGGCTTGACTCATGAGGATCCCCATGACCATATTAGGAATTTTATGGACGTCTGTTGGCCCTTTTCTTTCAAGAACATTTCCCAAGAGTCTGTCTGACTTTGATTGTTCCCATTACCACTTGGGATGAACTTACTGAGGCATTCTTCATAAGGTTATTTCCTCCTTCGAGGATGATGTCATTGAGAGATAATATCAAGGTTTCAAATGCTTAGATGGTGAGCCAATCCACGAGACTTGGCTACGATTCCTGAAATTACTGCTCCATTGTCCGACTCACGGACTCCCGAACAACGTCTTGTTATAACATTTCTATCGGAGTCTAGATTCGGTTAACCAAGGTGTGGCTGACTAACTTGTCCAAGGGGGAATCATGCAGCAGCCATTCGAAATTGCATCCACTTTGCTTGATGGCATGACCTAAATCAATCGTGCTTGGTATACGAGAGGGGATCAAGTGTCTCATTTAACCTTTAGGATGACAAAGGAACAAATTGAAAAGGACCAAGAACGAGATCAAAACATGACCAAGATGATGACCCAAATGGGTTTGTTGTCAAAACATGTCATGGGTAGTGGTACTAAAGCTGTGAATGTTATTGGTGTTAGTGGGGTGAACCCCGATGATGCACACTTTGAGGCTCTCTATAATGAGGAAGTAAGTTTTCTTACAAATCAAGATGGATGTTTTCATCCGAACTATCCAAGGTCAGGCAGGAATCAAGGTTGGAATAGAGAGCGTGATGACGGTTGGAGAGACCGTGATAGGGAATGGTGTGATCTTGGAACTAATTGGAAGGAGAGAGATGGGGATAAAGAGAGATATGTACCTCCCCATGAGCGCCAAAATATGAAAGAGCAAAGGGTTGACCCAAAAAATTTCCGCACTGAAGATATGCTTTCACGCATTCTCAACAAAGTGGAAGGGTCGGACAAGGTGCTAAAAGAAATGAAAGACGACGTCTCCACACTAAATCAGACTGTTACTTCTCATTTGGTGTCAACTAAGCAGCTGAAAACACAAATGGGTCAAATCTCAATTCATTTGAACCCAAGGCAAAAAGGGGGATTACCGACTGACACCATGGCTAATTCCAAGAATTAATCTTGAATGCGTATCTTCGTCGTGCCAAGACGTTAAATAAGGTGCTTCTTGGAAGGAAACCCAAGCTTTTATGTTTTTAATAATATTTTTTGAATAACGGGTGTTGAATGTGTAGGTTGAAAATTTTAAAATTTGGCAAAAGGAGCAATTAGGCGAGCCCATTATCCGGTCGGCAAACCCGACTTGGATCGTTGTTTGAACCGACTATGTTGCTAGAGGTTTTATGAAGCTCGGCGGGCTAAAGAGCTAGTCGACGCATCACCGAGTGGGTCGGCGACGTAAGTAAGCGTCGTCGACTGGCGCATGAGCTGAAGGGTCAAAATGCCAAAACCATTTTTAAATTCAAAGATCTCCCTCATTTCATACTTTTCGACTCCTACACTTTCACAACCGCATATTTTCATACTTCCGTACTAGTTTTCTTTCTTTTCATGTGGGATCAAGTATTCGGGGGAGGATTTTAGGATACTTTGCTAACCTAGCATTCCAAATATCTACTTCTGAGGTTGTTTACCCAAACCCCGTCATTATATTTTGGTAAATTCAAATGCGTGATCATTGCCTAGTAGTTTTTATCGTGTATTGTTGATTGGTTGAATGCGTATTGATAATGAATGCTCGTATCTTGTTTCATCTTGTGTTAATTGGCCTTAAATTTTGAAATCCCGTGTTTTGGCATGATAAATCTTGTGGGTTGTGTTGATTGTATAGTTAAGTCTAGTGGGGTGAAGTCTGAGTAACCCCGATTGTGTAATTGTCTGATTTTACCCAATGATAGAGAGGTTGACGTCATTCATAAAGGAAAAAGACTTCGATTTGCAAATTTTTGGCCAAATCGGGGGAAGTCTGAGTACCCCGAGGTCATGGGTAGTATGGGTCTGGACTCAATTGCATAGAATAGTGGTTTAATTTTGTTTTTGTGGGCTGAGGGTTAGATTTTGAAGGAAGGGGTAAAAATCTGGCAGGTTGGACTATTTGGCTAGCTTGGTCGAGCTCACAGAGTGGTTCGATGGTTCACCTAAAGACCCCTTGATCACCTTCTTATCCTCCATTCTTGTGATCTGATTTTTGTAACTTTCGGCGATATGCCTGACCTCGCTGAGTTCACTCGGCCACTCGCCAAAAGACCCTTATAAGTTTGTTGAGGCTTTCTCCCAAGGGGGAGATGGGGTACTTAGATACCAAGGTCGTTTATGTGTTCCAAATGTTGATGAGCTAAGGGAACAAATTTTGGCAGAAGCCCATAGTTCGCAATATTCCATTCACCCGGGAGCCACCAAGATGTATCGTGATTTATGGGAAGTCTATTGGTGGTATGGGATAAAGAAGGATATTGCGGTATTTGTGGCCAAATGTCCAAATTGTCAACAAATAAAGGTTGAGCATCAGAAACCGCAAGGTTTGGCTCAAGATATTAGCATTCCTACTTGGAAGTGGGAAGACGTAAATATGGACTTTATAGTTTGTTTTCCTCGTACCCGGCAACAACATGACTCTATTTGGGTGGTGGTAGATTGGATGATGAAATCGGAACATTTCCTTCCCATCAAGGTTTCTTATTCGGCGGAAGATTATGCCAAGTTGTATTTGAAAGAAATGGTAAGATTACATGTTGTGCCCATGTCCATTATCTCCGATAGAGGTACTAGTTTACTTCTCCATTCTCGAAGTCATTTCAAAAGGGACTTGGCACTAAGGATAAGCTTAGCACAGCTTTTCACCCACGAACCGATGGGAAAATGGAGCGAACGATCGAAACTCTAGAGGATATGTTGAGAGCATGTGTCATCGATTTCAAGGGAAGTTGGGATGATCACTTGCCATTAATAGAGTTCGCTTATAATAATAGCTACCATTATAGTATTGGTATGGGCTCCTTTGAAGGTCTTTATGGTAGGAGGAGTAGATCTCCTATAGGGTGGTTTGAAGTGGGTGAAGTTTCTTTGATTGGACCTGAATTAGTTCATGAGGCTATGGAGAAATTTTGGCTCATTAGAGAGAGGTTGAGAATCACCCAAAGCCGACAAAAGTCCTATGCCGATGTTAGAAGAAGAGACCTAGAGTTTGAGGTGAGTGATTGGGTCTATTTGAAAATCTCACCCATGAAGGGTGTGATGAGATTTGGCAACAAGGGGAAGCTTAGTCGCCGATACGTGGGCCCGTATAGAATCTTGAGACGGGTTGGTAAGGTTGCGTATAAAATTGATTTGCCAAATGATTTTGCAATGGTGCGTCCTGTTTTCCATGTTTCTAGGCTTAAGAAGTGTGTTGGAGATCCAACCTCCATAGTTTCCCTTGAAGGGTTGGGAGTTGATGAAAATCTCTCTTATGAAGAAGTTTCAGTTGAGATTCTAGACCGGCAAGTTAAGACATTGAAGAACAAAGAAGTTGCTTTCGTAAAGGTTTTGTGGAGAAACCACTTAGTTGAGGGTGCTACTTGGGAGGTCGAGGCCGACATGAAGTCCCGCTATCCTCACCTTTTTCCTCCTATTCTAGCTTGAGGTAATGAATTCCTCTTGGTTTGCTTATGTTTGAAGTCATGTGTGTTTTATGTGTCTCCATGATTTCCTTATGATTATGCATGTTCATGAATTGCTTAAGTTGTGGAAGAAATGACTTATGTGAATTATTTTCCTCATGTTGTTGTGCATTGAGTATGAGTTGCCTATAGACTTCATGAGATGATTTGTTGAACATGCCTAGACTTCGAGTGGAGATTTAATCCTAGAATGTGTGCTTTTTGAGATTGAATTGCATATGAGCTCCATGAGATTGTGTTGAACATGTTTTTAAGTTGGAGACGGTAAGTTCCTCCTTAAAATGTAAGAAATCTGAAAATTTCATGCATATGTAGCTCCTACTTCCTTAAGGTGCATTGAATAGATTTGACTCGGAGTTGATGTTTCCTCCTTAGTTGTGTGCATTTAGATGTGTTGCATGTATGATGGGATGCTAGTCTTGAGTCTTTTCGTTTAGATACGTGCTTAGAATCACATTCGAGGATGAATGATCCCAAGGAGGAGATAATGTAACACCCCGTACCCGAAAGAGGAAGGCTTAGCAAATTTCAGGACTTCCAGGTGTCACCCACGAGGGCAAACCACGCCCCGTGGTTGGACCCATGCCACGTGGGTGAGCTCCGTTGGTGGACACCCTGGAAACCGCCTGAGGCAGTTAACCACAGCTAGGACCCATGCCTCGTGAATGGGTCCACGGTCCGTGGTTAGGGAGTCGTGGGTCAAGGTCCAGAAAACCAAGTCCCAGACCACAAACCATGCTTGACCAGGACAGACCGTAGGTCCATCCACGGTCCGTCGACGTGGTCTCGTGGGTGGTCCTGTAGGACGGTTAAGTGAGGGCTTAAGAGTCTTTTCCGGTTTTAATTAAATTGAAGTGGTGTCATTTTGCCTAAGTCTAGACCACCAATATAAGTATTTTTAACCCCCAAAATCCTCCAGTTTAAGTCATTCTCTCAAATCCCAAAAGAATTCCCAAAACTCCTCTAAAAAATTCTCTCTCTAGAAGGAAGAAGAAGAAGGAAGAAGAGGAAGCTAGGTCAAGTTCAAAGTCGCCAACCTTCAAGCTTGTGAGGGTTTTGTAATCAAGGTATGATGGCTTTTCATCCATGGGATACTTCCTCTCATGGAGTCCCCTAGAATTCCCCCAATTGTTGAAGAATTCCCCAATTCTTGTTAGGGTTTCTTCCAATGTTGTGGGTTATGTTGAATGATGATCCAATTGAGTGGATTATGATTGTTTATGATTGAATTGATAGAATCACATGTTTTTAGGATAAAATTACATGTACCCATGCCTATTCTATGATTTGACCTATAATTGATATAATTCGGTTGATTCCATGAAGGGAAACTTTGTGGGTTTAGATATCTCCTTATAGGATTGATTAATTATGATGATAATTGCTTGAGATTAGATCATAGATGTTGATCATGAGACCTACGGCTTTGAGAGTAACGCTTATGATGTGAATTGTTGGTAATTGATGTTATTGTTGAGGAAGGGATACTTCCCATATGAATTGCCTAATTATGAATGTATAAATGTGAAAGGTTTACTCACATAAATGATTCTAGGTTGAAAGGATTGCTCACCTAAAATGAATCTAGACTAAAAACTAAATGAATGGTGAGGCTAGAGGCGACTACCTTTGACCTTTATATTGAAGGATATGTGGTGATTTACCATACTCCTTAGAGTTGAACTAGAGGTGATTCCCTATGTTCCTAACATGATGAATGGACATGGAGGCGAGTACCCATGATCCGTATAAAATGATGTGGAGGCGACTACCCGTGTCATATGATGTGATTATGGAGGTGAGTACCCATGATCTTAAGGTATGTAAGGCAATAAAAGAATACCCGTTAGCCTTTGTAAGTTAGGCAATGAGGCGAATCCCCATGTCTTTAAAAGTAAGTATGAACTATATGATTATGTTATGTTATGAAGATGTTTGACTTGGAGTGTTGCTAAATATGCCTTCCATGATGTAAGCTTGACTTGAGCTGGATGACCCAAGTCTTGACTAAGGTTAATTGAGGTTACTTAAGGAAGTTTTTCTCTCTCACTATGATGCTTATTATGTCTTGATTATGCTTATGACTTATTTCATATGTTAACTAATGCCTATGTTTATGTTGTTTATGCTAGCCATCATATTTAGTACATGATTGTACTAACGCATACTCTTACCTACATTCTTATCAAATGTAGGGTCCGGCGACATAGCTTCTCCCACTTGTGGCTACCTTTGTTGTTGATCAAGGAAGTAAAGATTTGGTGAGTCCTCATTGTGTTCGAGGATGTGATCACCCTTTTCTCTTATGTCTTTCTTTTATGTCTTGGACTATTGTATAGGCTGCGTCCCAAGACTTTATTCATGTTGTTTTCGATGGTTTGAAACTATGGTATTAGACTTCCGCTCGCTTTATAAAAGACTTTGATTGTGTTGAAATGTTTTAAAATTTTTGCACCATTTTCTATTACTTTATGTTATGATATGCTAGGTGGCTTGTATGAGGCCTCGCGGGGTCTTGTACGCCTTGTTACATCTAGAGGATGCCCCTGGGCGGTGACATACTCCATCCTCTTCGGTATACCAAGCACGATTGATTCGGGTAATTTCATCAAGGAGGGAGGATGCTATAGTGAAAGGTTGCTGCATGATCCCCCCTCGAACAAGTTGATCAACCACCCCCTTGTTAACCGAATTGAGGCTCCTATAAAAATATTGCAGCAAGACGTTGCTTGGGAGCCCATGAGTTGGACATTTGAGCAGCAATTTCCGAAACCTTAGCCATGTTTCATGAAGTGGTTCCCCATCTATTCGTTTAAAATTTTGAATGTGATCCCTTAACTTAACCATCTTCGAGGAAGGGAAGAATTGCATAATGAATGTCTCGGTGAGCTCCTCCTAAGAAGAGATTGATCCTCTAGGTAACTCGGCCAACCACTTCATTTCCTCCCCAGTTAGAGAAAAGGGAAACAAACGAAGTTGAATTGAATTTTGTATGATGTTCTCGAAAGCAAACGGACCACACATGTCCACAAAATTCTGAATGTGCTAATGGGGATCCTCATGAGCTAAACCACCAAACAAACCTTTCATCTGCATCAGCTGCAACATAAGGCTAGTCACATGAAAACCCACATTCACCACACCCGAAGGCATCGTATAGCACCGACGTTACCCAGCTGAGTTTCATGTACATCAGGAAAGTTACTGATGTTCTCATGGTATCCAAGTTGGCTGATGTAACTCCCGTTAGCACTCATTTTGCTACCTGGTAAGGAGCAACAAACAAAAAACAAAAGTAAATTTGTTCGACTACACCACAATAAGATCACAAACAAACTTCAACAAAAGAATTCAATAACACCATTTCCCGTCAGCGGCGCCATTTATGATAAAGCTCATCTACCCTAATCAAATACTAGGTGTAGGTGATCGTAATCCAGTATAAACTCAACAATGAGTTGGGGTCGATCCCACGGGGAGTGTTGCTAATTAGAATTCAATTAAGAAGTTAAAACTATGTTCCAATTGGATGTAGAAGTAGACATTGTCGAAACCAAGAAAAGTAAATTATAAGGTTTGACAACGAATGTCAGATGGGGGGTTAATTTTTTCAAGTAACAACAACTTCTACTACGAAAACAAAAAGGGGAAACCAAATATAGAGGGATCCTTGGGGATGTGATAGAACAATTGTAAATTTCGTTAGACGGGTTATTACTAATTATTGACATCAGCTGAATCGTAGTGGGTAGGGTAGGCTAAAGATGCAATAGCTTTCTCCCTAACAACTATTCCGATTCAGGCGAGTTCTCTCGAACTTCGACAAGCTTAACAATACAAACAACCTAATACCTTAATTTATCTACTCTCTCGAGCTAGATAGGAAGGATTAAACCAAGATTCACTCTTTCGAGCTAAACCCACAACAATCCAATCAATACAATCATCAAATGATAACCTTGTTTCTAGAACCTCTCTCGCGAGCAAGCCCAATACACTAAGCTAAAATTTCATTTTCCAACACAATTCGTAAGTAAAACTTCAGCTATCAATCAAACCCACTTCGAAACAGCAATTAAGTCAATAATTAATAATACTCATAAGCTAATTAAGACAATTAATCACATGATCACACCCACAAGAAAGGGGAGTTTTTCTATACATTATAAAAAGTAAGAATATTTTACCCATATCATTCTGCATGAGAGGGATGAGCAATTCCAAGTACTTACAATGCTTTTTATCAACTACAATTAAAAACCCACTAAGAATCTCTACTCTCCAACCTCAAAAAATGCCAAGAACAATGTTTTGTGTTTTTCTTCGAGAAAACCAAATGAGGATATGCAGGAACACCTCTTTTTCTTTTCAAAGTTCAATTTATACACTTCTAAATTTTTTCCTTCAAGATTATTTGGCGGAATAAGCCGGGAGTCACCGACCAGGTGGGCGACGTGCCTATTTCTCATGTCTATCGCTTTGTTGGCTTGAGTTTTCACCTTTTCACCATGGTGATTTTTGGCGGTCTAAGCCGGGTTCGCCGACCTAGTTGGCGATGCACCAACTGTCCCTTCTTACCGCCATTTTCTACCTGCATTTTCCCAACCATTTTGTAACTTTAAGCACACTGATACTCCTTCACCAATACATTTGGTGATTCGACGAAGGGTACTCTCCATCACCAATTTGGCTTCTCCCCATGGCTTACAGTCTTGAAATTTAGGCGGGCTGAAGTGCCACTCGGTGAGTCACCGAGTGGCTTTGGCTATTCTCAGCTTTTGCTATCTTCAGTCTTTTTCATCTTTTTAACTTTTTTTATCCGGTAAAGTCCTTGCCTTGCTCATTTGCCTTCATTGCTGCAAATCAACACTTTAACATCAGCTTAGAGCACAAATTAGGCATCGAGGACAGTAAAACTATGAAAACAAAGCCCAAAATGAGCCAAAATCTCAGACTCATCATAGATGGGTACCCGGAGGTATGGAACACCATAAAGTTCCACATGTTTGAGCTATTCACGAAGCCCCGAGGCCCTTACATTCCTACTTGGATCCGGGAGTTCTACTCGGCATATGGGGAGCTGATGCCAAAAGGAAAGAAAAAAGACAGCGGTTTCAAGCCGGTTGACTATGTGGTAGTTCGGGGAAAGAAGGTCAAATGCAGCAGCACCGATATCAATGAGGTGTTTGGGTTCATGAAGAATATCATTGACAGGGACGATCTTAATCTTGGGATGATCATCTAGCAAGAGATGGCAATGAGGTCCAAACAGAGCCAAACCTCTCTCCCATTTCCCGTGTTGATTACTTAGTTATGTAGGTGGGCCCATGTTCCGACGATTGCAAAGATGGATGTGGAAGTGACTCCCACTTCCTCTACTGACATTCGATGAATAGAGGCCGAGAATAGAAGAGATGAGGCTGATCAAAGGAGAGCTGCACCGATGGACACGTCCCTGGTAGTTGATGTTGAGATGTTGCCGATAGAGGAAACACTTCCCCCTTAGGCCAGTAAGCCTACAGGTACTCTCGGTACCTCTACTAATTCCCCTCCTAGTTTGAGTGTTGTTCCCCCTCCTTCTACAGTTGCTGCGTCTTCCCGACCCCTATCACCCAGGCCATGCTGTACAAGATGGGGCATCTGGCTCAGTCTACCTATGTGTGTGCCTCCCAAGTAGAGGACATTGTGCCTGGGTTGATTGAGCGGGTGATTGTTGCTGCCTTGGCCCTAGTTAGGGTTGAGTTGAAAGAGGATAACAATTTGATAGATGCCCACATATTTGCACTGGATGCCCTTACTGTGAGGGTAGAGGCTTGTGAGTAGAGCCGGGGTGATTCTGATGCTGTGATGGCCTTGAAGGCAGATATTGTTGGCTCGAGGAAAGATATGGATGAGCTGTAGTCCACTGATCTATCTATGCTATTCGGTACGGTAGAGATCCCCGAGGTTCCGAGTATAGAGTTCCCAGCTTATTCTGAGATTCCTCCGACTACTACGACCGGAGATGATACTAGATATGACGCAGATGCTGAGACAGAGGATGAGACCGATGAGGAGGAGCTGGGTGTTTGTGAAACAACAATGTATGATTACTTGGAGGATTTTGAGGGAGCTACGATGCAGACTGTTGTTGAGGTGTCACTGAGGGATACGTCGATAGTGGGCTCCAATGGAGCCAAGGATGATGTTGCACCGGGCACTGATACCCAGGCTGATGGAGTCACTGATATGCAGACTTCACCACCAGCTTAGCCTAACAGGGGGCTTTTGACTCTTTTTTCAGTTTTTATAATTAGTTCTTTCTTTTCATTTGAGGACAATTGATAGATTAGTTTGGCGGGGTGAGGTATTTCCAAACCTACCTCTTTTGGGCTGCTTTGTGGATATTTGTTGTTTTTGTGTTGTGATTGTTGGATATTATCTTGTGTTGATATATATTGATTTTGATCTATTTACTTAGTCCATTGTTTTTAATGTGAATGTGGCTTTGATCCGTTTTTGAAAATTGCCACTTCTTGATGTTTGTGAATGTGACTGTTCTCTTACAATTTCTAGTATCGGTTGTGATCAATACCGATGACTTGAATAGTGCTCTTGATTGAACGACATGTGTGTACGAATCCGATGAGGCAAATTGAGTTGCATAAGACATATGTCAACTCGTAGCATCTCATTGTGACTAAGCTGGTTGTTGAGTTGAACTCTTGTGATGATCGTTGCACGCTAGCTATAATTGTAGAGTCTTGTTTGATGATTGTGTTGAATGTCGTGTATGGTAAGGTTGTGTTGAAATGCATGCTTGATAATACCTAGAACTTGCCCCGTTGGTCTAATTAACTAATGCGAGCGAATGATAGAGATGATCTTAGGCACAATTTGTGGAGAGTGAACTGATATTGACAATATACCTCTTTGTCACCACCTTGTGAGAGTGTGAACCTAGTTTGGTACCATCTGTGCCTATCCTTTTCTTTGGATGAACCTTAAACACAAATGACCCCTTTTCTTTCCAACCTAAAATCTTCATGGAGCATTGGTTATTTTAAATAGCCAACTTACACAAAAAACCTAAGTTAGGGGTGTGGTGAAAAAGGAGGTAAATCAAGAATTTTGAGAATTCACCCTTGAAATATCATGCTAAAAAAATATGGAACCCCTCCATATAAAAAAAGGAGAGATGAAAAGAAGAAAAAAATCGAAAAAGAAAAGAATTGTTGAAATAAAGTGTGTGCAATGAGCAAAAGAAATGGGGTATCCAATGAGTTATGCTTAAAAGAATAGGGTGTGGATTTTGAGAATCAAAAAACTTGATAGAGAAGGAGAAAGAATGAAATCAGGCCATGCTTCATGAAGGTAGAAGTCACTAAGCCTAAATGATCATAACATTACCCTCAGCCCCGTTACAAGCCTTGAAAGACCTTTGTGATCTTGAGTGAGCTTAATATCATGTCGATTGGAAAATACGGGCAAGCTTATGGGGAAGAATCATGCATGTATTTGCCTTTGAGAGGGTGAGAGTTATTTTTTATTCCGAAATTTTAAAAGTTTGATGAGCTTTGTGTGAGCATGGAATCATTCTTGATGTGTGGGCATTTGAATACTTTTGTTGAGTTTGAACTTGCATTTGAAGAAATCATTGTTAGCTTGAGTCCATTTGATAATGGTTAGTCACAGTTTGAAACTTAGAGTGCACAATTGAACATTGCATGAGTAGTTTGAACCTCTTGTGTGCATTCATGTTAAGTCTTGAGTAGCACTGTTTGTAGACATCTTTCTTGAACTGATTGATCTTGAGTTTTACTTGAGGACAAGCAAAAGTTTAAGTTGGGGGTGTTGATGAGTCTGAGATTTCAACTCATTTAGGTATTTGTTTTCATAGTTTTATTGTCCTCAATGCCGAATTTATGCTCTAAACTGAGGTTAAAGTGTTGATTTACAGCAATAAAGGCAAAAGAGCAAGGCAAGGACATTACCGGGCAAAAAGGAGTGAAAAAGTTGAACAAGTTGAAGAAAGGCAATCTTGGTGTTTGCAAAGACCACTCGGCAAACCACCGAGTGGTCCCTCATCTCGCCTAATGTTACATCATACCAGCCCTGGGGAACAAGCTAACTTGGCGATGGAAATGGACAGACGGCGATGGAAAGGAATACTTGGCGCATCACTGACCTGGTCGGCGATGCTCGACTTACTTAGACGATCAGTCCACAAGCTGAAAATTCTGAAAAGTATAAATGGACAATTTCAAAAGAGAAGAAAAAGCTCCAAAAATTCCCAGATTCTAAACAAGTATTCTCAGAGTTTTTAGCTTGAGTTTTTTATTCCTAACACCAGTTTTGGAGTTTTTGAGTAGATATTTCAAGTGGGTTTTGAATTTTAGTTGATTTGAATAATTGTAAAGACTTGGAAATCGTTACCCAACTCATGGACAGCATAGTTGGTAATTGTTTCTTCCTTTTTATGATGTGTGGCTAAAACCCCAATTCTTGGGGATGTGATCAGGTGATTATTTGTTCTAATTAGCGTATGGGTATTGTTGTTTACTGATTTAAATGTTGTTTTGAAATGGGTTTGATTGATAGTTGTGTATTCACTCATGAATTGTAGTTGCAAATGCAATTCTAACTTAGTGTTCTGGGCTTGCTTGAGAAAGAGGTTCTAGATTTAAGGCTATTGATTGATAATTATAGTGATTAAGTTATCGTTGATTCAGCTCGAGAGAGTGAATCTAAACTCGATCCTACCAATCTAGCTCGAGTGACTAGATTAATTGAGGTATTGGGCTGTTTATATTGTTATGCTTGTCGAGGTTCGACAGAACTCGCTTGAATCGTAATAGTTGTTCGAGAGAAAGCTATTGCACCTATAGTCTAGCCTACCCACTAATATTTAGAAATTATTAGTAAATTATAATTACCCATATAACAAAATTATCCTTTAATCGATCACATCCTCGAGAATCCCTCTCTACTTATCTACTCCCCCGTTTTTGTAGTTATTAATTGACACTCTTAAACCCTCCATCTAGCATTCGTTGTCAAACCTTACAATTTACTTTTCTTGGTTTCAATAATGTCTACTTCTATAATCGATTAGAACACACTCTTTACTTCCTAATTGAATTCCATTCTGTATCACTCCCTGTGGGATCGACCCCAACTCTTCGTTGGGTTTATACTAGATTACGATCCCCTACACCTAGTATTGGATGAGGTGTAGTTGAGTGTTATTATAGATCACCTTTTGGAGCTCAGGCCAGCAAAAATGCACAGTACACTTTTCCACATTTTCTATCTCAGAAGGCAGATAAGAATGAGTCCGCAAAACGCCTTCGGTGGATCACCATGCTGGCTTTTGCATCGCCTAGTATTCCTTTTTCAACATTTTGACTCCTTTTAAACCTACACTGACAACACACGTTATTGAATGCAGTAAAATAAAAGTAAAAACTTGGGTTGCCTCCTAAGATGTGCCTTATTTAAAGTCGTGGCATGACATAATTCTCATTTCCTCCACATTCATTTTTAAGATTTCGGATGGTGTAACTAGGTAATGTTCCCTCCTTCCTCGGATTGAGATGAGTGGAAATTTCGCACATTTGGGTTTCAAGCTGCTTGATTGACACTGAATAGGAGGTGACCATTTGAGATAAAGTTGAGAAGTCATTTTTCAATTCCTTCAACACTTTGTCGGACCCTTCAACCTTATCGAAGATCCTTGTATGCATTTCCTCACTTTAGTTTCCTTTTGGCCCAGTTGGTCTTTTGTCGTTGATGATCATGGGGAGAAACATATCTATCTTTGTCAGCCTCCCTATCACTCTAATTTCCACCTCGCCAATCTTTCCAACCATTATCTCAATCCTTGTTCCAACATTGATTCCCACCTTGTCTTTTGTAATTTGGGTGAGAACCCCCTATTTGGCTTCCCAAATACTGAACTTTTTCATTGTTTAATAGCTCGTTATTGGCATCAACCGGGCACTGCACACTTTAGTTCCAACCATATTGATCGATTTAAGTCAACCTCCCATGACATGTTTAGATAACAAATCAAGTCGCGTCATCATTTTAGCCATGTTTTCATCCCGTTCATTGTCCTTCTCGATTTGTTCGTTGCTCATGCTCAATTATAGAGTAGACACATGGTCTTCTTTAGTATGCCATGCTCGATTAACTATGGTCATGTCATCTAGCAACAAACAGCCACATCATATGGTTGTCTCATTAATCCTCCTTGGACTAACTGATCAGCCATACCTTTATTGACTGAATCAAGGCTGCAATAGAAGTATTGCAGCAACAAATTGTCCGGAACACCACGTGTTTGACATTGCAAAACTAGTTTCTTAAACCGCAACCAATTCTCATGTAGTGGTTCACCTCCAATTCGCTTGAAATTTTTTATTTGGGTTCGAAGTTTAACCATCTTCGAGGGGGGGGGGGAATATCTCTAAGAAAGCTTCATTCAACTCCTCCCAAGAAGTGATAGAGTCATTTGGCAATTCCGCTAACCATCTTGTAGCTTCACCCGTCAGCGAGAACGGGAATAACCTCAACCTCATAGATTCTTCTGAAAAGTTTTTGAAAACAAATGGCTCACACACCTCTACAAAATTCCTAAGGTGTATATGGGGATCCTCATGATCTAAACCCCCAAACATTCCTCTTAGTTGGAGCAATTGTAGCATTGTTCATGTTACATGAATGGCTCCCGTGGTTTGAACAATATTCACATGCATATCATTTAAATCACCCATATTGCCATTTTGACCATACTCACTATCATTGCCACTACCATGGTCACTCATTGTACTAGACCTGTTAATCAGCCAACAACAATACAAAGCAACAATCTACTACGACTAAACAAATTTACAAACTAATTTCACAAATAGAATTCTCAACCACCATTACCCGACAGCGCCGCCATTTTTTATAATGATAAAAGGTACTCTTTAACACCGATTACACGAGACATTGGTCGTCATCAATACAAATACACAACTAAGAGTCAAGGTCAAATCCCACATAGAATGGTATATCGTAGAGTATTCTATCAAGAAATTTTGATTGTAATATTATTCATTTGTAATAGTAAAAACTAGTGGGTGCATGATTCCACAAATTTAACATAAATATTTTATTACCAAAGATCACAATTAAACAAAACTTTCAGAAAAATTTAAGAATTAATAAGCAATCTAGGGGTGCAGAGATTGGAAATCAATGCCACATAGGGGTAATTATGTTGCTCTACAACTATAAACATTCATGAATACGCTAGGTCATCTTTAATGACGCTAATATTCTTTCGATCTCATAGCATCCTTGCATAGAATCACCTTTTAGTCTCATATATGCTATACTAAACAACCTAATACCTTACTATATTCTCTCTTTTGATGCAGAAATAGGGAAAATCGATCCAACCCATAAACTCTATTTTCAAGCAAGATACATATATCAAACCTAAATTTCTAGTATCATACTACTTACCCACTCCATTGGGCAATGTTAGTCAGGCTCGCCGATCACGTTGGGTGAATCAACATCTACTCTTCAGCTCTCCTTTTCTTGCTCTAGGCTTCAGGTTTTTGAACCTCAGTCGGTGAGTTCATTCGAGTCTGTCTTTCATATTTGACGTATCATCGAGTACCACTTTAGTTCACCTTTCGAGCCTTAACTTTTTCTCCTTGTATTGTCACCTTCGGCAATGGTCAACCTATTTTCCCTTTCTCATTCGGAAATTTGTCTTTTTGTTTGGAGTTCGCCAACCTGCCTTGATAAATACAAGTTGTGCACAGTCACATTGGGCAGGTCATGCTCACTAGGTCATCCCCCTTTCTTGTTTTGTGATCATCAATGTATAGTTTGGACTTCTTTTACATTTTTGGTCATTCTTTCAAACATTCATCCTTGCCTTATCCTTTAGCCTTCATAGCTAAAAATCCTCAAAATATCATTAAAATTTGACATAATTAAGCATTACGGTCACTAAGAGTTGAGCCAAATAGGCCACAAATGAGTGTAAATCTACCACTCATCAGTAATTTTTCAATTTATTTGATTTTAGCTTGATCGACTTCAATCCCATCCCTCGGAAAAAATTTTCCCAAGCGTAATTCCTTTTTTCACCATGAAGTGGAACTTCTCCCAATTAAGAACCAAATTCGAATCTACACACCTTTGGAGCACCATCTCTAAGTGCTTCCAGAATTCTTCAAAAGAGTTTTCGACGACCAAAAAATCATTCATGAATACTTCCATGGAGTCTTTTACCATATCCGCGAATATCTATTTCATGTACCATTGAATAGTAGTTGGTGCGTTGCACAACCCAAATGACATTCTCTTGAAGGCAAACGTCCCATAAGGGCATGTGAAAGTTGTTTTCTCTGGATCTTCCGGTGCAATGGAGATTTGATTGTACCCGAAATATCCATCAAGAAAGCAATACCACCCATTGCCCGCAAGCCTATCAAGCATTTGATCATTAAATGACATAGGGAAATGATCCTTCTCGGTCCATGAGTGTAGCTTCCGATAGTTCATGCACACGCATCACCTAGTCATGGGCCTAGTGGCAACAAGTTGGATCGGACTAACCCATTGGCTGTACGCAATTGAAAAAATAACTCCCGCATCTAACCATTTTATGAACTCCTTTTTCACCACTTCTTGCATTGTAGGATTTAATCGTCGTTGGTGCTCAATGCTTGGTTTGCAATCTTCAGCCAATTTAATTTTTCGAGTTAACACACCCAGCGAATTTCCCACGATGTCGGCGATTGACCACCCCAAGGCTCTAATGTGCCTTTTCAACACTATGAGTAACAACTCCACTTTCCATTTTTCAAGATCACTCGAGATAATAATCGGTAGTGTGTTGTTGGCCCCCAAGAAAGCATATCTGATATGGGGAGGAAGTTATTTCAATTCTAATTTTGGTGGTTCAATAATAGATGGCTTGGTCGGTGGTACTTCTCGACTAGACAAATCGAGATCAAGCTTCTTTTGAAGTAACGTGTGTGAGCATACACCCATAAGAGCAGCCATAATTTCATCATAGTCGCTTATTTCAGCTTGATCATAATTAAGTAACAAAACTGCCAATGACTCCCCAATACATGCAGCTTCCCCAATACTTGTTACAGTTTAATCAATTTGATCCAAGTGAGACACAACATGCATATCACTCGGATATTTTATCAACTTAAGAATATTGAAGCTAACTACTTCGTTATTAACTCGAAACTTCAACTCGCCACCTTACACATCGACCAACGCTTTTCATGTTCCCAAGAATGGTCTACCAAGGATAACTGGCATATCAATATCAATCTCACAATCAAGCACTACAAAATCAACGGGGAAAACAAAATTTTTTATGTCTCATCTATCCCCTTAGGTGGTTCATCATACACAACCACCCTTTGAGCATCTACATAATCAAGCCTTTGTCTTTCTTTCAATGTCTTTCCGCTTCTAGTATGGCTGAAACTTTGATAGCATCCTTTGGATTCTCATTCACATAGGTCACAAAAATTCCATGGGGACTTGCATACACAAGATGAGCCAGCTGACCCATTTTTTCTTCAAGTAACTTAATGGAAGATGAATTTGAGATTACGGTGGTGGACAAAGATGAAATGTCACTCTTCATTTCTTGTAAAATCATATTGAACCCCTCTACATTCTTGAGAATTTAAGTCAACAAATCATCGGTTTGAGTACTCACTAGATCATGTGCATCGAAAGGTGACATATATTTGGCATCTTCACATTCCCTTTCATACCAAGTTCCTTCATTATTTTAGGTCCAACCTTGATTTCCGGCAAGCCTTGGGTAGCTTCACCAAAAACCCTCTGATTTTCCACCTCTAATGTGAGACCTCTCATCATGTATCCTCTGAGATATGGCATTCACTGAATTTGGTCCATTTCCAATGACATGCTCAGATAACATATCAAGTTGAGCAGCCAATTTCGGAATGCTTTTGTCACATTCTCAATTTTTCTCTTCTTGATGTCTAAGCATTCCCAAGTGTGGGAGTGATACATGATCTTCATTGTTGTAACAATCTTGATTTATCTTTGTTATATCATCAAGCAATCTGGAAGCCACCACAAATGGTTTTCTAACGATACTACCAAGAATAAGATGGTCGCCCAACCCTTTGTTCACTGTATCAGGACTCCAATAGATATATTGCAACAAGAGTTTATCCGGAAACCTTGGTTAGGGAATTGTAGTAACACCCTCTTGAAATGTAGCCAAGTCTCATGTACAGGTTCTCCACCCATTCTTTTGAAATTTTGAATGCTACTCCTCAATTTCATCACTTTAGAAGAGGTAGAGAACCTTCCAAGGAAAGCTTCAACCAACTCTTCCTAAGAGGAAATAAAATTCTTTTGCAACTCAATCAACCACCTAGTAGCTTCCCTGTTAGGGAAAAGGGGAATAACCTCAACCGCATCGACTCTTGTGAAATACCATCTACAGCAAAAGGGCTGCACACATTCAAAAACTTGCGGAGGTGATCATTAGGGTCTTCATGATTAAAAGCTCTAAATAATCCTCTCATTTTTAAAAGCTTCAACATCTGTTCGATTACGGAAAATGTGATATCCTTGTGCATAGGTGGTAACCGAATTGCTCCAACTTCATTGGAGATATGAGAAATCACCTTATCTTCCTTTCTAACATCATTATCTTGTTTATGGTGACTAGAGTCGTCTTCACTATTTGCATTCATTGTTTCACCTACCAATAGAAGCAATCGTAAGTTTGTTCAACCACAAGCAAATTATTATACAAATTACATCTCAAAATGAATTCCTAACTACCACTCTCTGGCAGTGGTGCCATTTTGATAATGCTCAAATTACTCTTCAAAACTAATAAAAAGAGTAAGACGTCGTCGTCAATATAAATACCCAACAAAGAGTCGGGTCGAATCCAAAAAAGAGTGGTATGAGATTAAGGATCCAATTAGTGAATTATGATGAACTAATTCCAATGTAGCAATTGAGGAAAATGGGTGGATGATTCCACCAAATTTAATCACCCAATTTAAATTTCACAAACTAGAATCATTTTTAAAAAAAATGAAAATTAAATAATTCATGTTACTCTAGAGGTGTGGGAATTGAACATTGATATCACTAGGGCTAGAATTGTATTTCTCAATAAATCTAAGTAATCATGGATAGGCTGGATCATCTTCAATAATGTTAATCTTCTTTCGATCTCATAACACTAGTTCATGAAATCTCCTTTAGGTTTCATTCATGTGACGTTCAATTCAACCCACTGCCTTGAATTTACATTTTGATGTAACTAAATTTCAACCATCAAACTAATTACGCACTTATATTGGCCTCTTTTGAGCACCATTTTGAGATTTAAGCTAAAATCAAGTTAGTCACCTTAATTCATAAATTAAGCACATGGTAACAGTTCAAATCCATGATGAAAAGCTACAA
This sequence comes from Solanum etuberosum, assembly GCA_029582245.1. Lineage (NCBI taxonomy): Eukaryota > Viridiplantae > Streptophyta > Magnoliopsida > Solanales > Solanaceae > Solanum > Solanum etuberosum. Next base: position 37,086 of record JAJONR010003002.1, on the reverse strand, counting down.
AATAATGCAATTCAATATACCTACTTAGTTAAGTCAACACCCAACCCCATAGTCACACCCCAAGAGATTTAGGTTTTAGCCACCCATCACAAAGTATAAAGAAATATACCTTTCATGAAAGCAGTCATGGGTAACATGTGTACCACGCCTGATTGATCTTTGTCATTTCATCAAGAAGGGACGAGGCTACCTCAAATGATTGCAACATTATCCCTCCTCGGGCCAACTGATCCGCTACTCCTTTGTTCACTGAGTCTAAACTCCGGTAAAAATATTAAAGTATCACAACACTCGCAAGCCCATGAGTAGGACATTCTAATAACAACTTTTGAAATCTCAGCCAAGTTTCATGAATTGGTTCCCCTTCTACCCACTTGAAGTTTTCGATGTTGTCCCACAATTTCACCATTTTTGAGGGTGGAAAGAACCTCATGTAGGACGCCTCGTTAAGCTCCTCCCATGATGAAATGGAGTCTCTCGGTAACCCTGCTGGCCATTTGGTTTCTTCTCCTATTAAAGAAAAAGGGAACAACCGGAGCCGCCCTTATTCTTGTGAAATATCCTTGAGTGAGAAAGGACTACATATCTCCACAAATTTGTGAATGTGCTCATGGGGGTTTTCATGATCCAGCCCCCCAAATATGCCTCTAGCTTGCAAGAGTTGCAGCATTGTATTGGTCACATGGAATGCAGCATGATTCTCAACCGGAGGTAGGCAAATGGCACCAACGGCTCCCAATAGAGCTTCTTGGCATGAAAGAAATCACCACCATCATTTTGGTGACCAAGCCGATTCATGGTGCTTTCATTTGCACTCATCTTGTCACCTGATCACAACAGCTCACGAAAACAAAGGTAAGTTGATTCGACTACAACACAAAGAAATCGCAATTCAAACTTCAATAGAAGAATTCTAAACACCACTCCCCAGAAGCGGCGCCATTTTGATTATCGCTCAACTACACCACATCTGGTACTAGGTGTAGACGATCGTAATCTAGTATAAAACCCAACAACTGAGTTGGGGTCAAACCCACAGGGAGCGGTACAAGTTTAAATTTGATTATGAAGTTGTAGATGTGATTTAATTGGTTGTAGGAATAGAAATTATCGTACAAGCTTAAATAAATCAAAGGGGTGACATAAATGTCAAATGGGGGGAATTGATTGTCAAGAAGCAACCACAGCAATCACAAAAAACTGGAGGAATAGAGTAATTAAGAGATACTCAGGGGCATGACCGATTAACTATCAATTTCGCTAGATGGGTGGTCGGTAATTACTAAAGGTTTCTAAATCTCAGCGGGTAGGCTGGACCTTAAATGCAATAGTTTTCTCTCAAACAACTATTACGATTCAGGTGAGTTCTCTTGAACCTCAACAAGCTTCACACTATAAATAGCCCAAAACCTCACTTTACCTACTCTCTCAAGCTAGATAAGTAGAATTGAGCTTAGAATTCACTCTATCGAGCTGAACCCACAGCAATCCAATGACTACAAATGCTAATTTATAACTTTGGTTTTACACCTCTCTCTCAAGCAAGCATAAAACACTAAATAAAATTGAAATAAACATTTCAATTCATCAATTTAACACCAGCTATAAATCAACCCCACTTCAAAATAGCAATAAGATTAATAATTCCTAACACCCATCAGCTAAATTAGACAATTAGTTACATAGTCACACCCCTAAGTATGGGGGTTTTAGTTATTCATCACAAAAAGTAAGAATTCAATACCTATTACAGTTTCCATGGATGGGTATTGATCTCCAAACCCTAAAAATGATTCAATGTAGCTTTAATTACAAAACCCACTTCGAAATCTACTTGAAAACTTCAAAACTGAACAAGAATAGTGTTTTTTGTTCTGGGTATGAGTTTTCCAATGTTTGGATACCTTCTCCCTCTTCAAAAAAACAATTTATACTAATTCAAAATTTGGCCTTTTGGGGAAAATCGGCGAGGAAAGTCGGGCTTCACCGACTGGTCAGCAACTCACCAATCGCCCCTGTCCATCGCCTTCTTGATTTGAGTTCTCATCTAATATGCACTATAACTTTAGGCGGACTATGTCAGGGTCGCCGATGGATTCCGCGATGCGCCCTTTGCTCCTTTGGATCACCAATTTTCTTGCACCTCCATTGAAAGTCCTGTAAATTTCGGCGGTCTAACCTCACTTCGTTGATCCAATCGGCGCGTCACCGAAAGGGTTCATCTTCGCCCAATTTCTCTCATCCCCAGGGCTGGCCTGCTAGAACTTTGGGTAAACTAAAGAGGCACTAGGCGGTTCGCCTAGTGGTCTTGACGATCGCCATGATCACTTTTCTTCACTTCTTCAGTTTGTTAGCTCCTTTTTGTCCAGTAGTGTCTTTGCCTTGTTCCTCAGCCTTCATAAATGTGAATCAACACTTTAAGCTCAGTTTAGAGCATAAATTAGGCATTTTGAGGACACTTATACCATCAAAGCAAAGCCCTAAATGAGTTGAAATCTCAGACTCATCAATGACTCTTTAATTATATTGGTTTACGAATTAGAAATTTGGATAAGGAATTTTGTTAACCGAGGGGAAGGTATTAGGCATCCCTCGAGTCCCGTGGTTCTAGCATGATTGCTTTTATCAACTTATACTTGACTAAAATTATTTTTGGATGTACTATTACAGGCCATGACTTGTTCACATTTACTTTTTGTTGAACTATTATTTGGTCTCAACCTAGATGTGTAACTGTCTTCTTGGTCTTGACATTTAGAGGCATAACTTCCTTCTTTGCATCGCACTTAATAATTTTATCTATAAGTCTCTACTTTAAATTAATGAAAATTAATTATATTATTGGAAAAGGTGCGTCACCGCATCCTTGAGTTTATTTTTTAATGTCTCAAAAAAGATGTGTAACCACATTCTTAATTGAAACAAATATTTTTAACATGCCTAAAACTCACCTAGTATTTAACTAAAATATTCATTTTCTATAAAGAAAATCAAATAATATAAAATAGGTCTAAACCTTTAGGATACAATATAAAATTTTGGACCATTTTATATCTTTCTATTTTTATTTAATCTTAAAGTTGATGTCAAAATTAAGCATATGGATATTGTAATTTCTTATTAATCCAACAAAATAATGACGAATTGCTAAAACAAACCTCATTCTTTGTTTGATAAAATTAAAAGAAAAAACCACAATAATATTGAGCCCAATAATTCCTACTTTATCATTATTGGCCTCTAAATCAAGACAAGAACAACGTCATGACACATTCATTTTCTAAGAGATCACAACAAACGAATAAAAATAAATAAATAAAAATTATCACCAATTAAAGCTACCTCCATTCATTGAATAGAGATGTAACACTTAACCCAGTCTCCATTTCAATCAAATTATGAATAAAATAAAATATAAGAAAACTTATCATAAAATTACATCAAATCCCTAAATAAATTAATGAGATAAGGTAAAGTTGAATACCGCAAATCTTGACCAAAGATCGATTAGAACACCCACAAATCTTTTATAGGTGGGGTATGATGATATATGTATTGTGTTGGTATGAAAATATGGGAAAAGAAAGAAAAGATATGAATGCGTTAGTAAATTTTTTAAAGAAGAATAAAACAAAGATGTGTGTTTTCTTCTCTTCTTTTTTTCTTGCTCGTGTGTTTTTTATGTGAGTATGTATGTTGTGTGGTTGGTTTTTAAGTGTTGTTGTATGTGTGTGTTTTAATGATTTTTTTTTCTCGTGTTTTGTAGCGTGCATGTGATATATGGGAGTGAGAGTGTGTTGTTGTAGTATTGTAGTATGTAAAGTGTAGTACGTGCAGAAAATGGGGGAAAGTGTAGTGGAAAGTGGGGATGAGAAATGGGGGATAGTTTAGTGTAGTGGGGTTATTATTTATTATTTAGATTTTTTTTAGTTAATATATAAAATATAATAATAATAATAACTAATTATTTTAAATTAATAAAAATATAGAATATTTAAATAGCTAGATCAAAAAATATAATTAAGAAAATATTAAAATCACTAATTTATTTATTAAAACTTTGAATAAATTAAAAAACAAAATGTACCTTAAAGTGTGACTCTATTTTTTTTGTTTTTTTTTAAAATCTTTTAAAAATACACTTAATAAAAATAAGATTAAAAATCAAAACATTAAATTTAAATTTTAAAATATTTGAGCACTAAAAATGGTGTGAAATCTTAAATTTAATCAAAAATTATGTGTCTACAGTTAGCCCCTCTTTGACTGGAAACACTAAGTGTTTGTAGACAAAGAAGTACACAACGTGACAAGTTTTGACCGAACTTTTATTTGAAAGAAAAAATATGCGACCGAGTCCTAGTTTTGGACAACCTACATATCCCGAGTTATAAGGGAATCAGGTCACGTGTTGTTCAAGGAGATGAAATGATGAGTTGGAAGTCAAGTTAGGTCCCCTCAAGGCTCCAGTTCGCGACTCCTATTTTTATATGAAAAATGAAAGATAAAAAATTAAAAGAAAATACAAATACAAGATTCTGTCTATGTAGTTTCTCTTGAATCTTGAGTTGGGTGTTCATCTTTTTCAAGTTGCGAGATATTGATTTTATCTCGAGTGAATTTTAAGGTAAACGCCTCTCTCCATGAAGGCTCCTTCTACTCTGACTTGGATATTAACATTGTTCTTAGGAGAACTCTTGCTACTTTTATTGAAAATGAGCTAGAAAGTTGACTCCTTTCCATATACGATCCTGAGCTTGAAATGCGGATTGACCTTGTTATACAAACGGATCCCTAAAATTAAAACAAACAAAAATAATAGCACAAAAAATTTGCATCCCATTATCTAGGAGGATCCTGCTAATGTCCCATTATCCAGGAGGTCCTTGCTATACTACGTCCCATTATTGAGGAGGGTCCTGCTAGTGTCCCATTATCCAGGAGGGCCCTGCTATACTACGTCCCATTATTCATGAGGGTCCTGCAAGTCCCATTATCCAGGAGAGTCCTGCTAGTGTCCCATTATCCAGGAGGGCCCTGCTATATTACGTCCCATTATTTAGGAGGGTCGTGCTAGTCCCATTATTCATGAGGGTCCTACTAGTGTCCCATTATCAAGGAGGGCCATTTCTATACTACGTCCCATTATTTAGGAAGGTCCTGCTAGTCTCATTGTCAAGAAAGGTCCTGCTATACTAAATCTCATTATGTAGGAGGTCCTGCTAATCCCATTTACCATGAGGGTCCTGCTAGTCCCATTATGTAGAAGGGTCCTGCTAGTCCCATTATCTTTGAGGGTCCTGCTATTCCCATTATGTAGGAGGTTCGTTTTAATCCCATTATGTTTGAGGGTCCTGCTAAACTAAATCCCATTATGTAGGAGGGTCATGCTAATGTCCCATTATCCAGGAAGGCCCTACCATACTATGTCCCATTATTCAGGAGGGTCCTGCTATACTAAATCTCATTATGCATGAGGGTCCTGCTAATCCCATTGTCCAGGAGGGTCCTGCTAGTCCCATTATGTAGGAGGGTCCTGCTAAACTAAATCTCATTATGTAGGAGGGTTCTGCTAATTTCATTATCCAGGAGGGTCCTTGATAGTCCCATTATGTAGGAGGGTCCTTCTAATCCCATTACTTAGGAAGATCTCGCTTAACAAAATCATCAAATAGAATCACCACAACATTATTTTGTTTGCCCCGGTTTGCGCCAAAAAAATATTAATTAAGCTATTAGCATAAAATAAAAATTCTAGACATAGATGCAATTAGGGTGTTTGTTCCCTAGAAATGATAGATGATATGATGTTGGTTCCCTAAAATGCCTCCAAGATGTTTGTTCTCTAAGGTCAAAATGCAACTAGGGTGTTTATTCCCTAGAAATGAAAGATGGTGCCACTAGGGTTTTTCCTCTCTAAGGTGAAAATGCAATCTAGTGTTTTTGTTCCCTAAAATGTCTCTAGGGTATTTGTTCCCCAAAGTCAAAATGCAACTAGGATGTTTGTTCCCTAGAAATGAAAGATGATATCTCTAGGGTGTTTGTTCCCTAATGCTAAAATTCAATTAGGGTGTTTTCTCCTTAGAAATGAAAGTTGATGCCTCTAGGGTATTTGTTCCCCAAGATCAAAATGCAACTAGGATGTTTGTTCCCTAGAAATGAAAGGTGATGCATCTAGGGTGTTTATTCCCTAAGGTCAAAATGAAACTAGGGTGTTTGTTCCTTAATAATGAGAGTGATTTTTTAACAAATAAAAATATGCCCCAGTTTTTAAATTGAGGAACTTTAAAACTTTTTATCATTTTTTTATTTATTTTTTAAAAAAAGTGATTTAATTTCATTCTTTTAAGCATATAAAAATTTATTTTGTGAGACCAAGCCCATTGTAGGACTGCATATGTATCTTGTATAGCAAGATCAGGTCAAACATAGTTCATATATCAATTTTTTTTATTTACAACATATATCTTTTAAAAATAATATTAGAAGATGAAGAGAAAGAAATTAATTCATGGTTTAGAATGTTTTGACTTTGGTTGATAGCAACAGTTAGTATTATGCATATGAACCACCTTCAACTACTTTCAGATAAATTTGAGGTCAACTTTGAGTAATTCCTATAGTTTTAAATGGTACCTCAAACGTACTTAAGTATTTACAAGATTTGTTCATCTTGCTTCAATGAAGGAATTAGAAATATTCATATCCTCATGTTTTAAGAGCTCTTACAACCAATAAAGTCCCTTTTCACGCACTATAGAATAATTTCGATCGTGGGACATTTTGAAAGTCACTCACACTCCAAAATATGTTCAATGCATGAGATTGAGATATCATATGCTTGACCCTCATGTAAGTATCCACTAATGTGAGAACACCAAAATTGAGATCAAATAGAACTTGTCATTGGCTTGTAATGTAGGCATAGGGAAAGGTAGGATATTCATTTAGAAGAAAGTGACTATTTCCTCCTTAAAATTTGCACAATACTTTCAATGTTTTTTCATTTTCGCATTTGACCTTTGTTTTCTTGAAAGCTCCTCCTCATTTATTTTCCTCTTCTTTTTTTTCTCATTTTCTCTTTTTTTCGTTGGAGAGTTTTTTTCATTTTTATTTCTAGCTTTTCTTTGTCATTTTTTTTACTTTCACATATTTTATCTTTTCACTTTGTTACCCAACTTAGATCTTTAGTACGGTGTAGATAATTGATAGTGCGCTCAAGGAGGTGAGATCGAGGAATAATGCATTTATGCACTCAAAAGGATATATGCTAAGATGTGGTTATTCAAATAAAAAAGTTTTATGCTCAAAATGAGAGTTCTATGGATAACATGTCATTTGGTAGGCTTGAAAGGCACAATCGGATGAAAGAAAACCTATAATCCTTTCCCAAGTTAAATGTTGTTCAAAATTTTGCCTCAACCTACATTCGGGCCAAGTTCGAGATCAACAAAGTCATGCCTTTTAAATTTTATATCTAAAGCTCACAACACAATGCACATGAAACAATGAGGTTGAATTGTTTTATGCCTTAACTTTAAAGAAGATAATTTCTCAAGTATTACATAAATATATTAAGAGGTATTAAAAAAAGTTATAGGTCACAACAAAGTTGGTTTATCTTGCCAAATAGTTTAACACTTTTGTTTCTTATGTACACTCCTAAATATGTTGGTACCAACCAAGTCAAAAAAATTCTAAATTTTTTTAAAAAATTTCTTTTAAAGAAATGTCGTACCCAAAATAATTTGTTTATCTCTCATTTTTTTTAGATTCTATAATAAGGAAGAGAAAGATTTTTATTTGAACTTTGAATTAAAAAAATAATTTTCCCCAGTTTTTTTTATGAGGACTTTCTAGATTTTTCCTTGGTTGGACCGAACCTCAAAATAAGGTTGCCTACGTATCATGTCAAAACAAGAATCAGGTCAAACTTAGTTCAAGAGATTTTGATATATGAAGTACCAAATTTTGTTTTGTTTGTTTTTGAAGAAGGGTAAAAATCCTATTTTTAAGAAAGGATAAACAATTTTTTTTTTAATTTTTAAATAAGGATTAAGAACTTCTTCTTTTAAATTAAATTTTTTTAAATAAGGATCACCAAATCCGAGGAGGGTTGCCTACGTATCTCATCAAGGTGTGAATCAGGTGTGCGTAGTTCGTCTACATTGGACGGTTTTAAAAATTTAGATATTAAAACTTGAGTTTACAAATACAATATTTCTCAAAGTATTATGAAAACAAAATATTTTGATTTTTTTTATTAATTATACAAAAGAAAGTTAAATATATATATTTTTAAATTTTAGCTAAGTAGTGAAAAATCTTTCATTTCTTTTTTAAAAAGGTATAATAACTTCTAAAAGAAGAAATATTTTTATGTTTTCTCCTTTTTTTTAAAAAAATCGAAGGATAACATTTTTTCATTACACTAATCACCCTAAAATGAGTCAGCTTATAAAGACTTTCTAAATAAATGCATTTTCATGTAGCACATAAAATGATCTAAAGTGTCAAGTAAGAGAGGGATACTTGTCCTCGACAGGCCAAACTCTTGTTTCGAGACTCACTAAGTCAAATGCAAATGATGCAAATAAGTGGAGTTTTCTAGGGATAACCCTGTCTATGTTCTACTTTTACTAGGTTCTAACCTGAAGAGATTTGTGTCTAGACTGGCTTACCTGAGAGGACAACTCGAGCCAGGGAGGGACAACTTATAGGTAGCAACGCTATTCTGAGTTCATTGCTGGTCCAACCCCGCCTAACATATGCTACTAATAATCCTTCACCAGGTGCCAAAACACTCTAGTTTTATCTCAATAGAAAGTGTGTGGAGTTTTTTTAGAAACTAAGAAGAGGTGCGTGAAAGAAGACAATTTATAATATAATTCAACATTATCAAAGCAATAAATGAGCAACAAGTAGCACATTAGGCCGTCATACACAATATACACAATATTTTTCTATCTTTTTTTGTTAAGTTTATTAATTTAAAACAAATTGAAAACTACAAAAAAATAAAGTCACACTTTAAGGTATGTTTTATTTTCATTTATTTAAAAAGAAATGACAGATTATTATGTATATATATATATTATTTTAAATTTATATTTAACAAATAAGCTAGTGTTTCTTATTTTTAATTAACTATTTAACTTTTCTTATATTTTATTAGTTCAAGAAAGTAAGTTAATATTTTTTTATATAATTTAATTAAGAAGAATTACTAACTTAAACTAACTCATTAACCTTATTAATCTATCCATTTCCACCCACATTTACTTCACTATTGTAACGACCTGTTCCCGTTGTTATGAAAAAGACAAAGGGGGAAAGAATTGGGGCCAGAAAACTTTTGAGTAGTGACTTGAAAATTTCTAGCCTAGTCCAGATTTAGACGAAATCTGAGTCAGGTGAGGTCTGGGGAAATCTGGTAATGAATGGGGATATAATTATGAATTTTATCACATAAGTAGAGATCCAAAACGTTAAGGAGACCGTACGGCTTTACAGAATCGAATTTGGGTGAATAGAACTCCCGAAACTGATCTTGGCGTGAAAGGGTAGTTTTTGAACGTCAAGGTTT
>JAJONR010003002.1:0-22500 GCA_029582245.1 Solanum etuberosum | reverse complement strand
GCTAAAGCAAGAGTGGAGTAGTACATGAATCACCAAACAACTGGGGATACTTGTCTCGCATGTCCTTCTCGGTTTTCCAAGTAGCTTCCTCAACCAGAGGATTCTTCCATTGAACCTTCACAAACTTAATCTCTTTGGTCCTCAACTTCCGGACATCGCGATCAAGAATTTCCATCGGTTCCTCCTCATACTTGAGGTCTTTGTCTAACAAAACTGAGTCCCATTTTATGATGTAATCTCCGTCCCCATGATACTTCTTTAACATGAACACATTAAAACACTGGATGAATTCCAGATAAGCTAGGTGGTAAAGCCAATCGATTAGCCACTGGCCCTACACAATCAAGAATTTCAAATGGACCAGTGTATCGAGGACTAAGCTTGCCCATCTTACCGAATCTTATCACCCCCGTTATGGGTGATACCTTTAGAAGAACTTGTTCACCAGCCTGAAATGCCATGTCCCTTACCTTATGATCCGCATACTTTTTCTGTCGACTCTGGGCTGCTAGGAGCTTAGCTTGGATGCTCCTTACCTTATCCTCCTTCACTAAGTCAACCCCAAAAGGTTTCACATCTCCAGCCTCAAACCATCCTATGGGTGATCTACATCCCCTCCCATAAAGTACCTCAAACGGTGCCATATCAATGCTGGATTAGTAACAGTTATTATAAGAGAACTCACACAATGGAAAAAAATTATGCCAATGTCCTCCAAAGTTGATCACACATGCTCTCAACATGTTCTCTAATACTTGAATTGTCCTCTCTGACTGCCCGTCCGTCTGTGGATGGAAAGTTGTGCTAAAGGTTAGTTGAGTGCCCAACTACTCATGCAATTTTCCCCAACTTGGATGTGAACTGCGTACCACGGTCTGAGATGATAGAAAGGGGCACCCCTTGCAGCCTTACTATCTCTTTTACATACACCTTAGCCAATTGCTGCGCATTATAGTCTACTCTGACTGGAATGAAGTGGGCTGACTTAGTCAATCTGTCAACCACTACAAGTGGGCTGACTTAGTCAATCTGTCAACCACTACCCAAATAGAATCAAATTTCCCCAAGGTCTTGCGGAGACCAACCACAGAATCCATTGCTATCATTTCCCACTTCCATTCCGAAATTGGAATTCTCTGAAGCAAACCTGCCGGCCTTTGATGCTCATATTTTACTTGTTGGCAAATTTGATACTTAGCCACAAACTCCACTATATCTTTCTTCATGCCAGGTCACCAATAAAGTCGCTACAAATATCGGTACATCTTGGTGACACTCGGACGAATGGAATACCGTGAACCATGAGACTCTGTTAATAAATTCTGAATCAAGTCATCTACTCGAGGGACACAAATTCTTCCTTTAAAACGAAGCACACCTCCCACATCAAGAACCATATCTTGTGCCTTAACAGACACTGTCTTCTTCCTAAGCTCATTCAAATTCTCATCCTCAAACTGGTTGGCCTTGATCTCCTCAAGGAAGGTGGCCCTTACCTCGATGCTAGCTAAGACCCCACCTTTTTATGAGATGCCCAGCTGCATGAACTTAGATTCTAAGATTTTGATTTTCTTAGCCAAAGGTCGCTTGGATACACTCAAGCAAGCTAAACTACCCATACTCACCGCTTTTCGGCTTAGTGCGTCCGCTGATGAATCCGAGATTTGGACTCATTTAGGGCTTTATTTATATAGATCTAGTGTCCTCAAATGCTTACTTTGTGCCAATAATTAATGTTAAATCCTTTATTTTTAGGAATATGGATTGAGGAACAAAGCAAGGACACTAACATGCAAAAAGGAACAAAACAGGCTGAAGAAATAAAGATGGGCGAGCCTGAAGATTGCCAAGAGCACTCGGCGTGTTGCCAAGTGGCTTATCAGACCGCCTAAAGTTCCAGTGTGCCAAGCCCTGAAGGAAAGAACCAAGTTAGCGATGGAAAGGAGTAGTCAGTGGATCGCCGAGTGATTCCGTGAAGCCAAGATAGATCGCCCAAAGTTGCAGACCTTGAGGATGATAAATGCCAAGACAGAAGGGCGATGGAAGAGACCAAAGGGTGGCTCGCTGAGTGTTCGGTGTGCCCGACTTACTTCGCCGAATGAGCTTTCGTAGTTTATTTTTGGCGATTATAAATACATTTTTGAACATTTAGTTTAGTATCAAATACTCTTTAGAACAATCTATCATTAAGTTTTGAGCATCTAGAGACAATTTTCTCTAGTTTTTCCTTAGGTTTGAAGGATTGAAGAAATTCACTTTTGAGATTTTGGAAGTGGGTCTTTGAGATTCATCAATTTGGACTATTGTAAAGATGAAATCACTCTTACCCAGTTGATGGATAATCAATTTGGTAAATGTTTTTACCTTTTTATAATGGCTAGCTAAAACCCTAATTCTTGGGGTGTGATTATGGGATTATGGGCTGATTTAGCTTATGGGTATTGTTAATTGTTAGTTTAAATGCTATTTAAAAGCGAGTTCAATCATTAATTATGTTTTAACCTAAGAATTATAGTTGCAAATGCAGTTCTATGTTTGTGCTCTTGGCTTGCTCGAGAGAGAGGTTTTAGAACTAAGGTTTTTGATTGATAGTTTGTGGGTATTGGGTTGACCTGGGTTCAGCTCGAGAGAGTGAATCCTAAACCCAATCCCACACATTCAGCTCGAGAGAGTGATTGGATTAAGGTGTGGGCTGCTCTTAATTTGCATGCTTGTTGATGTTTGAGAGAAATCACTAGATTCGGTGTAAGTTGTTCGGGAGAAAATTTACCTCCACTATAGCCTAGCCAACTCAGTAATATCTAGCTATTTTCTAATAGTTACAATTACCAATATGTCTATATTGCTTTTAATCGATCACATCCCAAGAATCCGTCTTATTATTGTTAATTCTTATTGTTTGTAACTGTTTGTAGTTGATAACTAAAACCAAAACCCCTCATTTGATATTCGTGTCACCCCTTGATTTGAATGATGTCTTTATTCGATAATTTTTATTCTTATGACTGATTTGACCGCATTTATACCTCTCAATTGAATCTGAAACACCTATCGCTCCCTGTGGGATTTGACCCCAACTCATTTAGTTGGGTTTTATACTGATTTACGATCGTTGACACTTAGAATTAGATGAAGTGTCATTGAAACGTTATTAAATCAAAATGGCGCCGCTGCCGGGGAGTGGTGTTGTTTGAAATTATTTTGGTGAAGTTGAATTGTATTCTTTTTAGTCATAGTTGAATCTACTTATTTTTAGTTTTGGTTTTTTTGTTGCTTGTTGAGTAGAGGAAATGAGAGTATATGGTAGCAACGGTAACCAAGTGGACCACCCTCCTTCAAAGATGATGATTCTTAGGGATAACATCCTAGACTTCAAGTACTTAGAAGGTGAGACAATCCATGAGTTGTGGCTGAGATTTCAGACATTGTTGGTGCAGTTCCCAACTCATGGAATCCCAGATAAGATGCTACTGGACTGTTTCTATAGAGGTCTTGGTCCTGAGAACAGAGGAGTGGCTGACCAACTTTCTCTAGGTGATCTAATGTGACAACCCTATGCGATAGTATCCCAACTCCTCGATCGCATGACCAAGACCAACAAGGAGTAAGAGAGGGACCAAAATTTAGCTAAAATGTTGCCCAGCTGGATCTCTTGGCCAAAAACATAATTGAATGTGAAGTGTTCTGTGAAAAGAAAGATAGGTATATTCCTCCTCATGAGCGTAAAAAGCCCATGGATTATGAGGGTGCACAGATAAAAGAGATACTCTCATGCATTCTCCACAAAGTCGAAGAACACGAAAGCGTGTTGAAAGAGTTAATAGAGAATGTCGCAATGCTAAATCAGATGATTGCTTCTCATTCCATATCTATTAAGCTTCTGGGGACCCAAATGGGTCAGATTTCATACCATCTCAACCCAAGACAACAAAGGGGGTTGCCTAGTGATATTATGGCAAACCCCATGAATGAAGTTTGAGTGGGTACTTGCATCGTCCCACGACGTTACCTAAGGCGCTTCTTGGAAGGCAACCCAAGTTTTTAATGCTTTGTGTTTTATTTTTGGAATAACGGGTGTTGATTGTGCAGGTTGTAGTGTGGAATGTATTAGAAAAATATAGGATTTACGAGCCAAGAGTCCAGTCAGTGACTCACCAAAGAGGTCGGCGAGCCCATTTTGGACCGCCGTTGGACTCAAGAAATTATCAAGTTGGAGTCTGTAAAACTAGGCGGGCCCATGGACAAGTCGGTGAGCCTGACTTTATCCGTCGTTTGGACCCCCAAATTAACTGGAGGTCCTGTAAAACTCGGTGAGGTAAGTTATCGCTCGGTGCATCGCTGAGTTGTGCAGCGAGGATGACTAATATCGCCGAAGGTCCGCGAACTGAACGATTTTAAAAGGCCAAAGATTTAAACTTTCAAACTCTTTCATATTCCCTCGTTTTTAACTTCATACAATCACACCCGCACTCTAGATTTTCAATATTTTCCTAGTTTTATCACTTTTGCTCTTTGATCTCGTGCTCAGAGTTGTAATACATTGCCGCCTAGCTTTACAAATTCGTATTTCGGCTTAAAGGTTGGTTTTCCAAACTCTTAAATAGCGGTTGAATTCGAAGGCAATTGTTTATATTTGTTGATGTGTGCTGGGCCTCTCTGAAATCGTAATTGTTTTCTAGTTGTGCCTATCGTAGTTTCATAATTGTGCCAAAAATGCCTATATTGTTGATTTCCTGAATTTTTATGCTTTGAAATTGATCAAAATTTGTTGGGTTGCGTTAAATTGTTGTTGGGTCTAGTCGAATGAAGTTTGATTAACCCCAATTATGCTAAATGAGGTACTTTGCCCAATGATGGAGTATTTGACGTCATTCTTAAGGACAAAAGTCATCAAATGGACAATTTTGGCCAAACCGGGGGAAGTCTGAGTACCCCGGTCGCATGGGTCGTATGGGTATGAGTCTAATTGAATATGTGTGTGGTGTGATTTTGTTTTCGGGGGTTGCGGGTTTGATTTTGGGAAGAGGGGTCGAAAATTGTCACGTCGGGAAGTTTGGTGAGCTAGGTCCAGCTTGCCGAACCACTCGGTGGTTCGCCAATATCCCCCTAGATCGCCCTTAATTTCATGATTTGGCTAGATTAGAGTCTGTAACTTTTGGCGGGAAGCCTAAGATCGCCGAGTACACTCGGCGACTCACCGAAAGTCTCCCTTGATCGCCCTTTCTGTGCCCCTAACCCATAAAACTCACTGTTAATTTCGGTGGGCTAGTCTGAGCTCGCGGCGTGATGTCGGCGATTCACCGACGGGCCCTGCACATCGTCGACGTGTCATTTTTCTGGGAAATTTTTGAGCCAGTCCTTTCGGCGAGCCCGATCTGGCTCGCCAAAGTGACTCAACGATTTACCGAGTGGTTCAGTGAGTCTTTCTGCAACCTGTTTTCTGTATTTTTCTTGGATTGTTTCTAACTTTTTCCGATGTGTTTTGCAGATATGGCTAGACCAAAAGTAAAAGTAAAAGACATGCCGCCCCGCAAGCGGGAAAAGGGAATCACTATCAGTGAGGATGTAGCTGCATCCAAAGCCAAGGCAACAAAACTTCCCAGCACAGGTGGGAAGGGTAAACGAAAGGGAAAGGCGCCTGCTCCTGAGTCACCAGAGGTCAGCTCCGACAGTGAGGGAGTGTATGCCACTCACCTCACCACCTCTGAGAGTGAGGGAGATCACCAGGACCCTCAGGCTGACATCTCTAAGCTTGAGTATCAGTAGTTGCTATTAAGTGCCGAGCTGCGCTCCAAGAGGATGCATGATCTGTCTAGGATCAGGATACCTGAGACCCCCACTCTTCCTCCTGTCCCAGATCAAGTTGTGGTCCCAGCACCACCTGCAGAGGGTCCTCCTTCTCAGTCTATGAATAGATTAAAGGTTGAGGGACTGAGGACGATCATAGAGGAGAAGAGGCTGTCTACAGATAGAGTGATAGACATATATCCAGAGATCTTGCGCACCTTGAGGTCCCACAAGTTCCAGATGTTCACAAAACCCCGTGCCCCTTATATTTCTAATTGGGTCCAAGAGTTTTACACTGCTTACGGGGCACTAGTGCCACAAGGGAAGAGGAAGGCCGCTACATTCAAGCCGGTAGATTATGTGGTTGTCAGGGGCAAGAAAGTTAAATTTGATAGTGATGATATCAATGCAGTTCTGGAGTGTACACAGAATATTGAGGAGGACTATTAATACATGATCAAGACAAAATCGTTGGAGACTATGAAAATATGGTTGGCCCCTCTGTTATCGGACGGTACTCCTAGGTGGATCGAGGCTGGAGCGCCCATAGAAAAGAAAGACCTCAATGTAGCAGCGAGGTACTAATTTGGCTTCATCAGCAGTTATATTATGCCGTCCCAGAATGAGTCTATCCTCCGCCACACGAAGGCATCCTGTCTTGGTTGCATCATTGATGGGACAAGGCTAAACTTGGGTATGATCATTGGCCATGAAATGGCCATGAGGGCCAAGCAGCGCCAGACTTCGCTTCCATTGCCGGTGTTGATCACAGAATTATGCAGACGAGCCTGAGTGCCCCATGATGAGAAGAAGGATGTGAAAGTGATTCCCACCTCCTCTACCGATATCCGGCGCATTGAGGCTGAGTACTTGAAGGATGAGGCAGAGAAGAAGAAGATAACCTCGGTAGATTCTTCCCCGGCTTTGGACATTGAGACTTTACCTGCAGAGGCAGTATTGCCTACTCCGGCCCCTGGGCCTTCAGGTATATCTAGTGATGTTCCTTCCATGACTAAGAGTGCTTCTACTGCTCCCCTGCCTCCTAGGTCTGCTGCTAGTGCTACTGCCTCCTGACCTCCACTCACTCAGGCTGCGACACTACGGATGGGGCATCTAGCCCATTCTACTGACTAAACGATCAGGTATCCCACGCCATGTATCATCTACTCAGCTGATAGGTGTGCCTCCAGGCTAGAGGCTATAGTCCTTAGGATGATTGAGAGAGCCCTCACTGCTGCTGTGACACCTCTTAGTGTGTCTATTGATGCCCTCGCGGCAAAGATAGAGGTGTGTGAGCGAGGCCAGGGAGCCACTGGTGAGGTGACAGCCTTAAAGGCCGCAATTGCTGAGTTGAGAAAGGACGTGGACCAGCTAAAAGTAAAAAAGGAACAAAACAGGCAGAAGAAATAAAGATGGGCAAGCCTGAAGATCGCCAAGAGCACTCGGCGTGTTGCCGAGTGGCTTATCAGACCGCCTAAAATTCCAGTGTGCCAAGCCTTGAAGGAAAGAACCAAGTTGGTGATGGAAAGGAGCAGTCGGTGGATCGCCAAGTGATTCCGTGAAGCCAAGATAGATCGCCCAAAGTTACAGACCTTGAGGATGTTGAATGCCAAGGCATAAGGGCGATGGAAGAGACCAAAGGGCAGCTCGCCGAGTGGTTCGGCGAGCCCGACTTACTTCGCCGAATGAGCTTTCGTAGTTTGTTTTCGGCCACTATAAATACGTTTTTGAACATTTAGTTTAGTATCAAATACTCTTTAGAACAATCTATGATTAAGTTTTGAGCATCTGGAGACAGTTTTCTCTAGTTTTTCCTTAAGCTTTGAAGGATTGAAGAAATTCACTTTTGAGATTTTTGAAGTGGGTCTTTGAGATTCATCAATTTGGACCATTGTAAAGATGAAATCACTCTTACCCAATTGATGGATAACAATTTGGTAACTGTTTTTACCTTTTTATAATGTCTAGCTAAAACCCCAATTCTTGGGGTGTGATTATGAGATTATTGGCTGATTTAGCTTATGGGTATTGCGAATTGTTAGTTTAAATGCTATTTAAAAGTGAGTTGAATCATTAATTGTGGTTTAACCTAAGAATTGTAGTTGCAAATGCAGTTTTATGTTTGTGTTCTTGGCTTGCTCGAGAGAGAGGTTTTAGAACTAAAGTTTTTGATTGATAGTTTGTAGGTATTGGGTTGACCTGGGTTCAGCTCGAGAGAGTGAATCCTAAACCCAATCCCACACATTCAACTCGAGAGAGTGAATGGATTAAGGTGTGGGCTGCTCTTAATTTGCATGCTTGTTGATGTTCGAGAGAAATCACTTGATTCAGAATAAATTGTCCGAGAGAAAATTTACCTCCACTATAGCCTAGCCTACTCACTAATATCTAGCTATTTTCTAATAGTTGCAATTACCCATATGTCTATTTTGCCTATAATCGATCACATCCAAAGAATCCGTCTCATTATTGTTAATTCTTATTGTTTGTAACTGTTTGTAGTTGATAACTAAAACCAAAACCCCCCATTTGACATTCGTGTCACCCCTTGATTTGAATGATGTCGTTATTGGATAATTTTTATTCCTATGACTGATTTGACCATGTTCATACTTCCTAATTGAATCTGAAACACGTACCGCTCCCTGTGGGATTTGACCCCAACTCATTTAGTTGGGTTTTATACTGATTTACGATCGTTGACACTTAGAATTGGATGAAGTGTCTTTGAAACGTTACTAAATCAAAATGGCGCCGCTGCCGGGGAGTGGTATTGTTTGAAATTCTTTTGGTGAAGTTGAATTGTGTTCTTGTTGGTCATAGTTGAATCTACTTACTTTTAGTTTTGGTTTTTGTGTTGTTTGTTGAATAGAGGAAATGAGTGTTAACGGTACCAATGGTAGCCAAGTGGGCCACCAAGATGACATCGGGAATCTCAATGATGTCAACGACCCAAATGTCGATTATCCAAATCTTGTGGGTGGAGTTGGTGCCATTCGTCTACCTCTGGCTGAGGGAAACACGGTGTTTCACATTACAAGCACCATGTTGCAGCTCTTACAATTGAAAGGGTTGTTCGGTGGTCTGCCTCATGAGGATCCCCATGAGCATATAAGGAACTTTGTTGATGTTTGCAGACCGTTCTCCTTTAAGAACATATCTCAAGAATCGGTCCAACTGAGGTTGGTCCCATTTTCTCTAATGGGAGACGCATGCAAGTGGTTGGCTGAGTTGCCAAGAGATTCTATCAGTTCGTGGGAAGAGCTTATTACTGCATTCCAAGTGCTATTTTTCCCTCCTTCGAAGATGATGACTCTTCAGGACAGTATTAAAAGCTTCAAACGTTTGGAGGGTGAGCCAATCCATGAGACTTGGATAAGGTTTAAGAAGTTAGTGCTGCAATGTCGAACTCATGGATTGCCTGATAATGTACTGATGCAATACTTCTACAGAAGCCTCGATTCGGTGAACAAGGGAGTGGTGATCAACTTTCTCCGGGAGGTTTAATGCAACAACCTTATGTGATAGCAGTCCAACTTCTAGATGGCATGACCAAGATTAACCGGGCATGGTACACCCATGAAGATCAAGTCTCTCCTCTTACTTACAAATTGACAAAGGAAGAGATTGAAAAAGATTAAGAGAGAGACCAAAACATCGCAAAGATGATGACCCAGCTGGACATCTTGGCCAAGAACGTCATGGGTGCTGGTAATAGGAGTGTTAATGTTGTCGGTGTTGGTGGTGTAAACCCCGAAGAGCCCAAATTTGAAGCGTTGTACAATGAGAAAGTGAACTTCCTAGCCAACCAATAAGGAGGTTATCGTGATAACTACCCAAGGCCGGGTTGAAACCAAGGTTGGAACAGAGATGAGGGATGGAGAGACTGTGATAAGGAGTGGCGTGATCGTAACACCACCTGGAAGGAAAGAGAAGGGGAGAAGGATAGGTATGTTCCTCCCCACGAGCGTCAAAAGCCCAAAGATTCTGAGGGTGACCGAGCTGAGGATATGCTCTTACGTATTCTCAACAAGGTTGAAGGGTCTGATAAAGTTTTGAAGGAAATGAAGGAAGATGTATCGACCCTCAACCAGACGGTGACATCTCATTCCGTCTCTATCAAGCAGTTGGAGACCCAAATGGATCAAATTTCTTCTCATTTAAACCCAAGACAACAAGGGGGGTTTCCTAGTGATACTATGGCAAACCCCAAGAATGAAGCTTGAGTGGGTACTTACGTCATACCACGACGTTAACTAAGGCGCTTCTTGGGAGGCAACCCAAGTTTTTATTGCTTTGTGTTTATTTTTGGAATAACGGGTGTTGATTGTGCAGGTGAAAAAGTGGAATGTGTTTGAAAAGTGCAGGTTGGCGAGCCAAAATTCCAGTCGGTGACTCACCGAAGAGGTCGGCGAGCCCGACTTGGACCGCGGTTGGACTCAAGCAAATATCAAGTTGGAGTCTATAAAACTCGGAGGGCCCATGGACGAGTCGGCGACTCACCGAACAGGTCAGCGAGCCCGACTTTGTCCGCCATTTGGACCCCCAAATTAACAGGAGGTCCTGTAAAACTCGGCGAGGTAAGAAATCACTCGGCGCATCGCCAGTGGTTCGGCGAGGATGACTAATAGCTCCGAAGGACCGCGAATTGAATGGTTTTAAAAGGACAAAGGTTCAAAATTTCAAACTGTTTCATATTCCCTCGTTTTAGCCTCATACAATCACACCCGTACTTCATATTTCCCATATTTTTGTCATTGTACTTGTTTTTACTTTTGATCTTGTGATCGGAGTTGGATTTCTTTGCCGCCTGGCTTTTCACACTCGTATTTCGGCATAAAAGTTGGTTTTCCGAACCCCAAACTCTTGATTAGCGGTTAAATTCAAATGCAATTGTTTAAATCTTGTTGATATGTGCTGGGCCTCTCTGAAATCATAATTGTTTTCTAGTTGTGCCTATTGTAGTTTCGTAATTGTGCCTAAAATGCCTATATTGTTGATTTCCCGAATTTTTATGCTTTGAAATTGATCAAAATATGTTGCGTTGCATTAAATTGTTGTTGGGTCTAGTCCGGTGAAGTCTGAGTAACCCCAATTGTGCTAAATGATGTACTTTGCCCAATGATGGAGCATCTGACGTCATTCTTAAGGGCAAAATTCATCAAATGGCCAATTTTGGCCAAACCGGGGAAAGTCTGAGTACCCCGGTGGCATGGGTCGTATGGGTCTGAGTCTAATTGAATGTGTGTGGTTTGATTTTATTTTCGGGGGCTGCGGATTTGATTTTGGGAAGAGGGGTAAAAAATTGGCACGTTGGGCTGTTTGGCGAGCTGGGTCGAGCTCGCCGAACCACTCGATTGTTCGCCAATGTCCCCCTAGATCGCCCTTAATTTCATGATTTGGCTAGATTAGAGTCTGTAACTTTCGGCGGGAAGTCTGAGATCGCCGAGTGCACTCAGCGACTCACCGAAAGTCTCTCTTGATCGCCCTTTCTGCTCCCCTAACCCCTGAAACACACAGTAACTTTCGGCGGGCTAGTCTAACAATTTGTTACTAAAACATTGTGGAAAACCTCTCTAGAATCTGAAAGTCAATGTACCAAAACATCTAAAGTTTAACAAGTCTAAGGAAAATGAGTACAACCCAAACTAAACATACGAGTAAGCCTTACTAGAAAGTCTGAGTCTGAAAAGAGTGGACTAAAACATAGAGAACCCATGGCATTTTGAAAGAACTGGCTCACCCTTGAATCCAATCTTGCTCACTAATCTCCTAAACGAGGTCTGCCAGTAGCCGCCTGAAGATGCCCTATAGTCAACAAAGAAAGAGCAAGTGCAGTATCAGTACACAACCACAGTGTACTGGTAGGATCACGCGGCTATTCCAGTAAGCACAACATATACCACCAATCACAACAAGGTAAACACATACATACCGAACATATACAATATCAATTATCTTTTTCAAGAGAAGTGTACCATTCCATATTCTTAATAATACGAATATATGACAAGTCAATGGTCCTCTCATGAAACCCATACCCAAACTGTTAGTGTGCCGGATCGTGACACCAGTTCCAAGTTAGTGTGCCGGAACGTGACCCCGATCCAATATGTATGTAGGTATGTGACATCTGATCCCAGTTAGTGTGTTGGAACGTAACACCCGATCTATTCAAAAAGCCACAATCACAATCACAATGTACATTCTCATAATCATACAATCAAGTGTTGATTCATGGCATAAAATCATTCATTCATACTTATTTGCATTAGATGTGATCAATAGCGCAACATTTGCATACATACATGTATTACAATGAAGAAAATACTAACATACATCACACAAACATGAAATCAAACCATCACCTACCTCGAAACCAAGCTTGAATCCCCCTAAGGCACTTGAATCTTCCCTTTCCGGATTCTTTCCGCTTGTTCGTGGTCTCAAAACAGTAATATAACGCAAGGATCAATAATTAAGGTCTAATTTACCCGGATTATAAAAAACCTAATAACCCAAGACCAACCAATGATCCTATGGTGCATCTAGGGATTTTTCCCACCATCCAATTCAGTCTAAAACCCTCCCCCAATAATTAATAATCAAGAAGCTAAGTTCTACGGATCGAAAAATGGATTAGGGGAGTAAGAACATTACCTTTTGCACCAAAAGTAGTGGAAAACTGTCATGAAATCAACTGGGGTCGTCTCCTAACTCTTAATAACGAAGTTTGTAGAATAATGACGTTTTTAGGGTTTAATTCTGACGTAAGTCGCGACTGGCCCGCCGTAGCGGGACACAACCCGCCACAGTGGCCCCACCCTGGCGGGATAATTCCCGTCCTGGTGTCTTGCACGGAAACAGAGAGTCAAAAGTTGAGTTCCAAACCCCCATTTCACAACACACCTTCAACCCATACAATCAGAAACTACCCGTTCACGCTAAGGTCAGTTTCACGAGTTCTACTCGCCTGAATTCGATTCCGTAAAGTCGTACGGTTTCCTTAAAGTCTTTGCTATCTACTCATGTGATAAAATTCATAATTAGATCTCTCATTCAATACCATATTTCCCTAGACCTCAATAACTCAGATTTCATCCGAATCTGGACTAGGCTAGGAATTTTCAAGTTACCACCAAAAAGTTTTCTGGCCCAAAACTTCTCCCCATTGGCTTTTCTATAATGACGGGAGCAGGTCGTTACAATATATACCAATTTACCCATCACTCGTCCCTGAGTGACAAATTAGGAAAACAGACTAAAGAAAGAGTGCAGTAGTACCTGAATCATGGAACAACTGGGGATACTTGTCTCGCATGTCCTTCTCGGTTTCCCAAGTAGCTTCCTCAACCGGACGATGCTTCCGTTGAACCTTCATAGACTTAATCTCTTTGGTCCTCAGCTTCCGAACATCGCGATCAAGAATTGCCATCGGTTCCTCCTCATAGTTGAGGTCTTTGTCTAACAAAATTGAGTCCCATTTTATGATGTAATCTTCGTCCCCATGATACTTCTTCAACATGGACACATGAAATACTGGATGAACTCCAGATAAGCTAGGTGGTAAAGCCAATCGATAAGCCACTGGCCCTAACAGTCAAGAATTTCAAATGGACCAATGTATCAAGGACTAAGCTTACCCTTCTTACCGAATCTCATCACCCCCTTTATGGGTGATACCTTTAGAAGAACTTGTTCACCAGCCTGAAATGTCTTGTCCCTTACCTTATGATCCACATACTTTTTCTGTCGACTCTGGGCTGCTAGGAGCTTAGCTTGGATGCTCCTTACCTTATCTTGTGCATCCTTCACTAAACCCCCAAAGGTTTCACATCTCCAGCCTCAAACCATCCTATTGGTGATCTACATCCCCTCCCAGAAAGTTCCTCAAACGGTGCCATATCAATGCTGGAGTGGTAACTGTTATTATAAGAGAACTCACACAACGGAAAAAACTTATGCCAATGTCCTCCAAAGTCGATCACACATGCTCTCAACATGTCCTCTAACACTGGAATTGTCCTCTCAGACTGCATGTCCGTCTGTGGATGGAAAGTTGTACTAAAGGTGAGTTGAGTACCCAACTACTCATGCAATTTTCCACAAAACTTGGATGTGAACTGTGTACCACGGTCTGAGATGATAGAAAGGGGCACCCCGTGCAGCCTTACTATATCTTTTACATACACCTTAGCCAATTGTTGTGCATTATAGTCTACTCTGACTAGAATGAAGTGGGCGGACTTAGTCAATCTGTCAACCACTACCCAAATAGAATCAAATTTCCCCAAGGTCTTTAGGGAGACCAACCACAAAATCCATAGCTATCATTTCCCACTTCCATTCCGGAATTGGCATTTTCTGAAGCAAACCTGCCGGCCTTTGATGCTCATATTTTACTTGTTGGAAATTTTAACACTTACCCACAAACTCTGATATATCTTTCTTCATGCTTGGCCACCAATAAAGTACATCTTGGTCACACCCGTATGAATGGAATATCATGAACCATGAGACTCTGACAATAAATTCTGAATCAAGTCATCTACTCGAGGGACACAAATTCTTCCTTTAAAACTAAGCACACCTCCCGAATCAAGAACCATTTCTTGTGCCTAACCAGACACTGTCTTCTTCCTAAGCTCATTCAAATTCTCATGCTCAAACTGTTTGGCCTTGATCTCCTCAAGGAAGGTGGCCCTTACCTCGATGCTGGCTGACACCCAACCTTTTTCTGAGATGCCCAGCTGCATGAACTTAGATTCCAAGGTTTGGATTTCCTTAGCCAAAGGTCGCTTGGATACACTCAAGCAAGCTAAACAACCCATACTCGCCGCTTTTCGGCTTAGTGCGTCCGCCACTACATTAGCCTTACCCGGATGATACTGGATGGTCACATCATAATCCTTGACTAACTCCATCCACCTTCGTTGTCTCAAATTTAGATCCTTTTGAGTGAATACATGTTGTAGACTGCGATGATCAGTAAACACCTCACACTTGACACCATAGAGGTAATGCCGCCAGATCTTAAGAGCAAACACTACCGCTGCCAACTCTAAATCATGTGTTGGATAATTCCTCTCATGCACCTTCAACTGCTGTGATGCATAAGCTATGACATTCTTATCCTGCATCAACACAACCTCGAAACCAGAATGTGAAGCGTCACAATAAACAATAAAATCTTTATCTTCAACCGGTAGTGCTAGAATAGATGTTGTGGTCAAAAGAGTCTTGAGCTTTTGAAACCTCATATCACATTTTTCGGTCCATTCGAATGGCACCTCCTTTTTAGTCAACATTGTCAGATGTGTGGCAATAGAAGCAAAGTTCTTCACAAATCGACGATAGTAGCTAGCGAGCCCAACAAAGCTAGGCTTAACCCAATTCTTAACCGCTTCAATCTTTTAGGGATCTACCATTACCCCTTCCCTTGAAACTACATGTCCCAAAAAGGCAACCAAAGTCAACCAAAATTCACACTTAAAAAATTTCGGATACAACTTTTGTTTCCCAAGAACACCCAGAACAATACGAAGATGGTTGGCATGGTCTTCCTCACTTTTCGAATAAACCAAAATGTCATCAATAAATACTACCACAAATGAATTAAGAAATAGGTTGAACAAACCATTCATTAAACTCATTAAAGCTGCAGGCGCATTTGTCAACCCAAACGACATAACTAGAAACTTATAGTGCCCATAGCGGGTCCTAAATGTCGTTTTTGGTATATCCTCAGGCCTAATATTTAACTGATGATAGCCAAACCTTAGATCAATCTTAGAAAAAACAGATGCACCCTGCAACTGGTCAAACAGATCATCTATTCGAGGCAATAAATATTTATTCTGAATGGTGACCCTATTCAATTGTCGATAGTCTATGCACATCCTCATACTACCATTCTTTTTCTTAACAAATAAGACAGGAGCACCATACGGGGAAGAACTAGGATGAATGAAACCTTTATCAAGAAGTTATTGGATTTGAGCCTTAAGCTCTCTCAATTCCGCCGGAGCTATGCGATAAACAGGGATAGAAATGGGGATAGTACCATGTTCCAAGTCAATACAGATATCTATATCTCTATCCGAAGGCATACTAGGCAAATCAATAGGAAACACTTCTCTATATTCTGACACCACAGGAATGGAATCAATAGAGGGAGACTCAACCTCAACATCCCGAATATGAGACAAATAAGCCAAACAACCCTGCCCAACTAGTTTTCTATCCCGAATGGAGGATATGATCTTAGCTGGTTTAGGCTTGTACACCCCTCCCACTCTAACTTTTTCCTACCCGAAATCTCTAGAGTCACAGACTTGGTGTTACAATTTAACACAGCATAATAGGGGGACAACCAAGTCATGCCTAAGATTATATCAAAGTCAGTCATATCCAAAATAACCAAATCAGCCCAAGTTTGAAATCCTGTAAACATAACAGAACAAGCACGATACACATGGGTGACCATAACTGACTCTCCAACTGGGGTAGAAACATGGATGGGGGCATCAAGTACATCACAAATCATATCAAATCCCAAGGCAAACTGAACGGACACATAAGAATAAGAAGAACCCAGATCAAATAACACATTAGCCATCCGGTCACAGACAAGACTAGTACCTGTGATCCCTGCATCAGAAGACTCTGCCTCGCTCTTTCCTGGAAAGGCATAACACTGAGCCCTGTCATCTTGACGGGCGACTTCCCTGCCTGGCTGCGGCGTACCTCTGCCTGGTTTCGCCGTACCTCTGCCTGCGTTATCATTTCCCTGACCTCCATGGCCTCGTTGATTTCCGCCTCGCCCTCCTTCTCCACATTTTCTTCTACCTTTTCATGATGTGTGGTAGGAACTTCATCTCTGGGAGCATTCTCAGTTTGGGCTCCACCCCTAGCGGGTGCCACTCTTCCTCTTCCCCTGCCCCTTGCTCTTCCTCTACCCCTACCTCGACCGCGACTTCTCATTGCTAATTCCTCAGCTGGCTCATTGACGGGAGCTGCGGGCCTGACACGGTTGAACATAGTGTTAACCATCTGCGGACAGAAGAGTTAAGGAGATTAGATACCAATATGAATCACCAGATACCAATTGGAATCAAGTTATAGCACTAAAGGAGACAAGAGAAAACAGAAAGATTTCCTAATGTCCTATAGCCTCTCGAAGAAAAGTAAAGACGTCTCTATACCGTTTCGCAAGACTCTACTAGACTCATTTTGGTACATCAAGATCAACGAACATAGGGCTCTGATACAAACTTTGTCACGACCCAGACCATCGTGATTGGCACCCACACTAACCCTCCGGTGGGAGAACCATACAAACTATTCAGCTAACCCAAGAACTAAACATTTAACGATACGGAAGAAGGTTTAAATGCAGAAAATAAGTGGAGTTCCCATAAACTCTGAAAGTCTAACAATTCGTTACAAAACATTGCGGAAAACACCCCTAGAATCTGAAAGTCAATGTACCAAAACATCTAAAGTTCAACAAGTCTAAGGAAAATGGGTACAACCCAAACTAAACATACGAGTAAGCCTAACTAGAAAGTCTGAGTCCGAAAAGAGTGGACTAAACCATAGAGGACCCATGGCTGCCTGAAAGAACTGGCTCACCCTTGAATCTGATCTTGCTCACTGATCTCCTAAACGAAGTCTGTCAATAGCCGCCTGAAGATGCCCTGTACTCAACAAAAAAAAAGCAAGTGCAGTATCAGTACACAACCACAGTGTACTGGTAGGATCACGCAGCTATTCCAGTAAGCACAACATATACCACCAATCACAACAAGGTAAACACATACATACTGAACATATACAATATCAGTTATCGTTTTCAAGAGCAGTGTAACATTTCATATTCTCAATAATACGTATATATGACAAGTCAATGGTCCTCTCATGGAACCCATACCCAAACTGTTAGTGTGCCGGACCGTGATACCCGTTCCGAGTTAGTTTTCTAGAGCATGACACCCGATCCAATATGTATGTCGGTACGTGACATCCGATCCCAATTAGTGTGTTGGAACGTAACACCTGATCCATTCAACAAGCCACAATCACAATCACAATGTACATTCTCATAATCATACAATCAAGTGTTGATTCATGACATAAAATCATTCATTCATACTCATTTGCATTAGATGTGATCTATAGCGCAACATTCGCATACATATATGCATTACAATGAAGCAAATACTAACATACATCACACAAACATGAAATCAAACCATCAACTACCTCGAAACCAATCTTGAACCCCCCTAAGGCACTTGAATATTTCCTTTCTGGATTTTTTCCGCTTGTTCGTGGTCTAAAAACTAGTAATATAACGCAAGGATCAATAATTAAGGTCTAATTTACCCGGATTATAGCAAACCCAATAACCCAAGACCAACCCATGATCCTATGGTGCAGCTAAGGCTTTTTCCCACCATCCAATTTAGTCCAAAACCCTCCCCCAATAATTAATAACCAAGAATATAAGTTCTACAGATCGAAAAATGGATTAGGGGAGTAAGAACCTTACCTTTTGAACAAAAAGTAGTTGAAAACTGTCAAGAAATCGCCTAGGGTCATCTTCTAACTCTTAAGAACGAAGTTTACAGAATAATGACATTTTTGGGGTTTAATTCCGACTTAAGTCGCGACTGGCCTGCCGTAGCGGGACACAACCTGCCACAGCGGCCCCGCCCTGGCGGGATAATTTCCACCCTAGCGGCTTGCATGGAAACATAGAGTCGGAAGTTGAGTTCCAAACCCCCGTTTCACAACATACCTTCAATCCATGACAATCAGAAACTATCCGTTCACGCTAAGGTCAGTTTCAGAAATTCTACTCGCCCGAATTCAATTCCGTAAAGTCATATGGTTTTCTTAACATCTTAGATATCTACTCATGTGATAAAATTCATAATTAGATATTTCATTCAATACCATATTTCCCTAGACCTCACTGACTCAGATTTCGTCCAAATGTGGACTAGGCTAAGAATTTTCAAGTTACCACCAAAAAGTTTTCTAGCCCAAAACTTCTCCCCGTTGGCTTTTCTATAACGACGGGAGTAGGTCGTTACAGTTGCACATCTTTTAAGACACTTTAAAGAAATTCAAGGATGCGGTGACACACCTTGGGTTAAATTATTTTGAATAGTTAACTTTCAGTGAAGTTAGTCTAAAACTTGTAGACAAAGAATAGTAAGGTAATGCAATCGAGAGAAGAAAGCAGTTATACTTCTAAGTAATTATACCTCAACAATCGAGAATGCAGTTATGCATCATGTCACAACCTTTTTTCGCATGACGGAAAGGGTTTTTCCAATTAAAGTGACGGTATTGAATAGAGATTATTTTCATTTCTCGGAGTCGCCACTTGAAATTAAGTTATGGTGTTCCAAGTCACCTTTTCTTTGATACCTAATAAAAATAAAATGACCCTTTATTTTGGTCTGCACACTAGAAGTTCGGGTAAGAAATTATGTTGACCAAGGGGAAGGTATTAGGCATCCCTTGAGTCCCGTGATTCTATCACGGTCACTTTTATTAACTTATACTTACTTTAACTATTTTTTGGATATATTTTTATATGTCATGATTTGCTCGCATTTTTTAGTTGTTGAACTTTTATTTGGTCTCAACCTAGATACGTAACCGCATTTTTGGTCTTGACATTTAGAGACAAATTGTCTTCTTTGCATCACACCTAATAATCTTATTTTTTATAAGTCTCTATTTGAAATTAATAAAAGTTAATTATATTATTGGGCGAGGTGCATCACCGCATCCTTGAGTTTACTTTAATGTCTCAAGAAAATAATGTGCAATCACATTCCTAATTGAAATAAATATTTTTAACGTGCCTAACTGTTCGGTCTAACGTTAAAAGAAAATATTTATTCATTATAAAAGAAAAACAAATAAAGTAAAATACTAAGCTTCTAGGATAAAATTTTGGATCATTTTCATATCTTTTTATCTTTTACTATTCTTTAGGTTGACGTCAAAATTAAGCGTACACTTTCTAATCCAACAAAACAATACCAAATTGTTAAAAATAAATCTCATTTTTTTCTTGATAAAATAAAACAACAATAATTTATTTACTTATTTTAGCCTAAAAATCCCTACTTTATCATTATTATCTAAATCAAGACAAGAACAATGCCAGGACCCGTTCATTTTTAAGAGATCACAACTAACGAATAAAAATAAAAAAATAAAAAAATAAAAATAATCATCGATTAAAGCTACCTTCATTCATTAAACAGAGATATAACAACTAAAAAATTATTCATTTCAATCAAATTATGAATAAAATAAAATATGAGAAAACTTGTCATAAAATTACATCAAATTCCATAAATACATTAAAGAGATAAGATAAAGTTGAATACCGCAAAATCTTGACTGAAGCTCGATCAGAACACCCATAATTTTTTCTAGGTTGTTTGTGGTGGTATATGTAGGTGTTTAAATGAAGTAGTAATGATAAAGGAAGAAAATATGTGAATGTATTGGTGAATATTTGAAAGAAAAAGTAAAATATAAATAAAATAAAATGGATTCTTTCTTCTTCTTTTTCTCGTGACTATGCTTATCTTGCGTGTGCTCTTTTTTGTTGTGTTGCTGATTGGTGTTTGTGTAGGTGGGTAAGAAGAAAAAAATGTTTTCTTTTTGTTTTTGTGTTGCGTCTGTGTGTCTTTTGCTGATTTTTGTTGGTTGTTTTTTGTTATTGGGCGCGTGTGTGTGGGAAGTGGGGTAGAGATATAGGGTGTGAGTGGGAGAAATGGGGTAGTGTAGGTATAGTGAGGTGAGGATAATGAGTACTTTTTTTTATAAATTAAATATATACAAAATTATAATAATAAAAATATTAATTAATTATTTTGAACTAATAAAATATTAAAAAATACTAAATTTCTAATTAAAAAATATAATTAAGAAACACTAGTTTATTTATTAAATCTAAATTAAAAGAAGATATATATTTTTGTATATTTTATTTTCTTTATAAAAAAAACATACAATAATAATGCAACTCTATTTTTTGTAGTTTTCAAATATTTTAAAATTAACTTACTAAAATAAGATAAAAGAAAAATATATAATTTATATATAAAAGCAATATTTATGTACTAAAAATGGTGTAAGACCTTAAGTTCGGTCAAAAATTACGTGTCTACAGTTTGCCCCTCTTTGACTGGAAACACGAAGAGTTTTGAGACAAAGAAGTAGACAACGAGACAAGTTTTGACCGGACTCTTATTAGAAAGGAAAAAAATAATATGATTGAGTCCTTGTTTTTGACAGCCTACATATCCTAGGTTATAAGGGAATCAGGTTAGGTGTAGTTCAAGAAGATGAAATGATGAGTTAGAGGTCATGTGAAGTTCCATCGAGACTCCATGTCGCGACTCCTATCCTTACATTAAAAATGAAATCTAATAGTCAAATAGAAAATAAAAGTACAAGATCTTATCGATGCAACTTCTCTTGAGTCTTCACTTGAGTCTTCACTTTGAGATATCACCTTGATTTTTTGGTGAGTATCTTGATCTTGAATGAAATTTGATGCTTAATTTGCCACTTTGAGTGAGCTTTTGACAATCTTCAAAATGACAATTTGAAAATGTTCTTGAATGCTTGCTTGTTTTGTTGTTCAGTAGTTGAATCATGTGTCAGGAGGTCAGGTTGCTACATGCATTGAAGAAGCAGATTCTAGCTATCATGGGGATTGATCATTCTGAAAAAAGTTGAAACTTTGTTCTTGAATTTCAAATCCATGTTTCGCTTGAAGAAACCTGAAAACCATTATAAACAAAAAATATAAACAAAAAATTTGTCCCAGTTTTCACTGGAAATTTTTTGTGAGTTATTAGAAAATGTGATTTTTTTTAAAAAAAATTAAAAATAAACTCAGACTAGGAAGTGCTTATCCTAGGATAAAATGAAAAATAAACACCTCGGAAAAAATGAAAAATAAACATCTCAGACTAAAAAGTGTTTATCCTAGGAGAAAATAAAAATAAATGTCTCAAACTAGGAAGTGTTTATCCTAGAAGAAAATAAAAATAATTGTCTCAGATTAGGAAGTGTTTATCCTATGAGAAAATAAAAATAATGGTCTCAGACTAGGAAATTTTTATCCTAGGAAAAAAACAAAAAAATAATGATGTAACACCCCGACTCTTCGGAACACTAATTTAACTCGTACCTTCTTGGAAAAATAAAGAGGGTGCGTAATGAATTAAGAATGATGTCGTATGTCATATTTTAAGTGTTCAAAATAAAAGTTGGCGAAAGTTATCGTAAGTTCCTTTTAAAATATTTCTCTGAAATTTAGGTCAAATGTCTTGGAGGTTTTCTCCCAATCTATAAAGAGTTATGGGGCCTACAACCCAGCAAATCGAAGGTCTACGAGTCTAATTTCCAACGCATTGAACCGTTCGTTCATACGACTTCAGAGAGAGTTATTCACGTTTTTGTGAGACTGCGCAAGCAGGCACATGAGGTGGGTCCCCTAGGTCGGTGGAAATCTTTATATATCTTCTTCTTCGACTTTTCTTCATTTTTTTCAGTAAATAACCAGAAAATTTAGAAAACCCACTTCTAGGATCAACCAAATTATATATTTTCTTGACTTAAGTCCTTGACGAAAGTTGTTCTACGCGTTGAACTCGTCATCATGGT